>JAAQRH010000497.1:0-109426 GCA_013186785.1 Fusarium pseudonygamai | reverse complement strand
GGAAGAGGGAGAAAAAAAATAAGGTACCAGGCAATATGACGCTACGGCAATCAAGTAACAGTAAAAAAAAGTTGCGACACGATCCATCCAATCTGTGAGCGAGTGAGCAGCCGAGCACGGAGAGGAGAGGGGAGGGGACAGCGGGGAGGAAGACAGATACGCCCAGGGGGGGTGTAGATTATGATGGCATCCATTTACTGCAAAGCCATAACCCAACCCAGCTCACCCCAGCTCACCCCAGCACAGCACAGCACAGCACAGCACAGAGCAAAGGGGAGCAGCAAGCCCAGGAGCATCCGTAAAAGAGGAAGATGCAAGCCGACTGACGTGCAAATCGTCACCTTGGCCTTAGACCAGCTCAGCTCAGCCCAGCTCAACGAACGCCGGTCTTCCATTTGCACCGCCCGGCGCTCCAATGCCTCTGGGCTTCTGCTGTGACTTATTAGACTCCCGTCACTTCCCCCCTCCCATCAACGTCCCTGGCTCCAAGTAGCCCAGTCAAGCCAAGTCAAGCCCAGCACAGCGCAAGGGTTTCCTGTTCCTTGAGGGTCGTTCGCTTTTGGCCCTACCACAGGCGATCTAGACCCTTGAAGCCGTGTGCCGTGTACTGAAGAAACCAGTGTCATAGATCATTTGATGGATGAATGTCATTGTTGTCAGCGAGAGACAGCAGCGGACAAGACAAGCGGTAGACTACCCCGCAGACTTACCTGCACCCCTCTCTCGCTTTATTCCCCTCGAATTCTTCAGTCTCATTTTGGTCGAGTCCCTCGAAGAAAAGGCAACGAGTCCCTGAACAATGAGAGAGAGCGAGACAAAGGGGAAACAAAAGAGGGCATGTTGATAAGGATAGATGGATCTGTGATGATCTCTCGCTTCCCCATGGCGTGGACCTCAAGTCCAAACGTCTCATCTAGCCTGGGTCTAGCACCAAGAATAGCAGGCCCGCCCGAAGCATCAATAGCCAATGGATGCACCAGCGATTGCTATTGGGCTGGGTTTGATCAATTGTCGAACCATCACTGACGTATGACGGTGACGATAGCAGCACTGGGGCTCTTTCACAGATTGACGCGCGCGGTCCCCAGATCTTTTTCCATTCATTGACTCGAACGTGAGGAATAATCCCACAAAGGATTGAATACCGCAACTTGAACAAGGGGCCGGTTTTGTACTCTGGCACTACGGAGTAAAAGAACTGCAAATGGGTCCGCGGAAAGGTAATGACCACCCCCCCCGTCGTGCCGCAGCATCAATCCAAATATCAGTGTACCCTGAAAAAGAAAAAAAAAACACCAACGTCTGTCCGCCTACAATTGTTGGTGTTGGTGGAGGTGGAGGAGGGCGTCGACAAGACGTGTGGCGTACCGGACCGCTTCCCAGCACCAGCACCAGCACCAGCACCAAGTCCATCTGCAGCAGGCACCCCGAGCTCAATGACAGTCAGCCCCATCCAGGGTTGCCTTTTAGGTTCCGGGTACCCATGCGGACGGTTCGCCCAGATCGACCGGGCGGGCTTGTCTGGAGAAACGGTCCACTAAGCAGCACCAGCACAAGATCTTGTTAGCTAGGTACACACCCTTGTTAATAAGGCTTAGCGAGTTCGAAGATGCGACTCGAGTGGTTCAGATCGAATTTCAGATGGTCGCTCAGTTGCGGAGAAATACCACCGCGCCGAAAATATGTCCCCGAGATATCACAAAGACACGGCTCTGAATTTCTCGGATAATCAAGTTATAATCGTCACTCCATGCTTTACGTCAAGCTTTCCCCCCTAAGCAGAGGTTGAAAACGATCTCAGCAGATGACGAGGCCCGCTTTACAAGCTAACTATCGAGGTAGGTACATAGATTGAAGACTGGACCATTGCCAGGAATAGCTACCTACCCAGCTTACCCGGCCTTGCGTCAGTTGTGTACGTTCCAAATCAATCAATAGGACACCACTGACAATGGAAGTTAGCCAGCCATTTGATCATCAATCAGGCTTTGGCTCGTTCCGCGGTTCGGTGGCATGTGACGGAGAGAGGCAAAAAGCGAAGAAGAAAAACAAACAACGGACCCGGAGTTCTAATCATGGCTCCACCTTGGCTATTCATTCTCGAAACCCGAATTTCAGTTTCGCTTTTTTTGCTCATTGAATGCCACCACCCTGCCAATGTTAGTTGGTAATGACGCTAGCGACGGGCACGAAGCCGGAGGTGAGGTGGTGGCTCGGCAGAGGATGAAGGCGGGGAGTGTGAGCAAGGAAACGAAACAAAGGGATTATGGCTGGAAGATGAAATCAATGGAGCATCACAGCGAACCTGACTTCTCTCAATTCACAGTCGGGGAGGCTCCCGGCTGTACTATGTCCATGGCATAACACCTCTTATACCCGCGAGCGCAGCACCCCAAGACCAGGCATGGGCTTCGGCGCTTGGTGGGTGGAGGCACTGCAACTGGCCTGCGCGGCCCAGGATCTTGGGCCAGGGGTCACTACAGTACATACATACTGGATGCATATGTACAGTACATACGTGCGTGCTGGGAAATGCTAGCCAGCGCAACGTACCCTCCTCCTCCTCCCTGACACCTCAATATGGTTCCCGAGCTACCGAGTTCGCGAGAAATTATGCTTGATTGCATTGCACTTCCTTCTTTTCCCAACATGAGTGAGCCAGAAGCACCCCGAGATTACTACACCGACCACCCCCCGCTTGATCCCAAACCCCTTGAACAGCTGGCGAGCATCGTTGGATGCATTTTAATGAGGGAGCCATCTGGCCAATTGCGCTGTGGGGCATTTAATCTTAGCGTCGCCCGTACAGCGTCGGGCAATGCCAAGATACAGCAAAAGGAATGCAATCCAATGCGACCAGTCGACTTTGTCGTCTGTCTCGAAGTGGACTAATGACGCACCGCCTCATTGTAACTGTGGCGCCATAGGACAGCCCAGCCACACCACTCCAAACTTCTTGGAATTACGGATACCTACAACTTCGTTCTCACGAAAAGGCCCCGCCACGGACCTACCGGCCTTGAAATTGAGCTCTTCCGTGCAGTACAGCCTGTCATCGAAGTGAATCTAGCGTTGTAAGCGGACGAAGAGCGCGCCTCGGCTCCGCTCAAGGAGCTGTCTCATGAGAGTTGAGCGAGCTCATGCGGACTGAGTGCGGTGTCAGCGAGCACAAAGTTATCAGCATCAGATGTGTGTTCAGGCCCCGCTGGTTTTGAGGTGAGACAGGGATCAAAAAAGAAGGGAATCTCTTGGGCGGGGAGAGGGCATCCCAGATCCCAGACCCACCAGTAGAGGCTTCACTACAGATGTGTCCGCACAACTGCTGGGCTAGGGGAGGGGGAAAAACTCAGGACCTTGATCCTAAATGATAGAAAGGCTCTGAATAAATTCACATAAAAATCAAGGTACCTTTACTAAGTTTAGGATATCTTTTGCTGAGTTGATCTTGATATCCTATCAAGGTCCGATGCTTTCGTGCTCCCTGATGCTGGGCCGGCTTTAGAATACGTAGAAGCGAGCTCTGGCACTTGCTTCTCGGATCCAGGCGGCCCTTGTCTTGTTCGTTCCCCTGTTGTTGAGATCTTGAGGGTGTGCAGAAATGAGCGCCGGGTTTGCAGTGGGCTGTCGAATTAAAATTTGAGAGGTACCGTATGTAGCAGAATATCTGTCTTACCAACTCGACTGCAGCGCAGTCTCGTGCATGGCATGCGCACCTTGGTTAGACAAGCTCAAGTCTATACTTCTTTCTAGAAGCAAAGCCCAGGTGTTGGCGCCTGTACATGTCTAGCGCCAGTGCACCCCTGACACCCCTGCTCCGTGGTATGGGCGTGAGTATTGGGGGTTGTCAACCAACTGTGATGATTTCGATCTCGTACCTACTTCTGCCCACGGGCGCCGGCTATGATTATACTCAAGTCTCAAACAGCCAGGAAGTGCAAGCATTCTTGAACTACTATGGAATCTATGGGGTTTTCCGTCAACGCGCGACCCACTGACAGTGCAATATAGCGTTGTGTCTGCACGTCTTCTTCCTATCTGGCGTGAGATTTGAGTCGATCCGTCTTTGCAAGCCTCGTTATGGAAAAACGTCACTTTGCACAAGACGTACCATTACCTTCAGGCCCATCACATATGGCTCAGGTGCCAAATGACGGCTAAATTAAACGACAAATAAGTGCTTTGATGGCCTATCTACCGTGAGACACTCCTGTCTACCGTAGGAGCATCTTGCTTCCACGTTACGCATCTTGGCTATCACTCCTGAGGTGAAGCTTTGGCGGTGTGCATGCACCCTGGTAATGTCCTGCTTCGTCATGCCGATCCCTTGGCCGGAGACAAAACGCAGGTACTGTCCCCAGGGATAAATCTCGTTCATACATACTAACCATGGTCCATGGCACAGAACATCCGAAATGATTTGCAGCTGCAGAATCAGCGTCAGGAAGGGGGCCCTAGATACCGGGGGGCTCAAAGCCCTGGTCATTGTTTGCTCTCCTTGACGAAGTGGTGGCGGCCGGGGAAAGGGGAGCAACAGGCCGGGGATGCATGTGTGAGCTTCTGAAGATTGAAAGCCGGCGGAATGAATGGAATTTGAGCCCTCCGAGCAGCCGAGTTAGAGCGTTTCAAACACGATGCAAATGCAGTCGGGGGGGCAGCTGCATGTCTAACAATCGATTTCGGCCACCCTAATAAAGTGGGTGGGCGATTTGAGTAATAGCTAGCTTATATGGCGCTCATGACAGCTAGTGGACTACCGCTTCAATGCCAAGGAGATTTTTGTTCATCAACGTCTAGGATATGGAACTGACTCCCTCCCTTTTCTAGCTTCTGCCTTCCAGGAGCATGGTCCAGCCGAATTTGGGCGTTGAAGTTTTGAGGCCCCCCAAGCCATCTGAACCACCCCCGGGTTAGCGCTTTGACAATAGTGCCCCCACTACCTATCTGAAGGTAACCAAAGAGTTTCGTTTGGCCGTTCATCAACTTATGTATGTACACTCACCACAGCCGATTCCAGGCTAGCCAGGGCAAAATGTCCTGCATGAGGGCATTCTGCCCTCGACGACGGGGTTAGTCCTGCAGGCCATGTCACAGCATCCAGCCACCTTGCCGGAGCTGCAGACGACCACCCCCGGACATAATCAAGACGAACAAGCAGCCGGATCGCGGATGGAAAAACGAGCCTTGGCAATTCTCACAGACAGCACCACATCAAGGAAACCCATGGCCAGTCCCAGTCAAGCCGCACGGGTCAAGCAACATCGCGTCTGACTGTGTCTGCTGTCACGGAAATAGTGTTTTTATCTGTTCAAGATCTTGAATGAATTTAGTTGGCACCAGGAATTAGACTCAATGGGGGATTCAAGATCGTTTTGTTCAGCTTTCTTATGATCATGATTTGCATATTTGCTTCCGAGATTTGAACTACAAGAAGCAAAAACTTTCCAAGATAATGATGACGACGACGTGGTTTGGAACGGTAAGACCACAGCTTGCTTTAATAACATCGCGCCAAATACAGGGAGTGCACAAGTGGCCGTTGGGCGTCAGCCTACTCCACAGCAGCCATCCATGTGAGTGAGAAGAGAGAGAAGATGGAATAACCATAATGAGACTCGTCTCAAGGTGGATAACCCATTGACTCGACTCTTTAGGCGCAAGAACTTTCCTAGCGACTGGTGCCGAGGCCAGAGTCTAGGAAAATCATTAGTGTTACAGCCTAAAAGCACCGGCATAGAGAGCCAAAACGGGCCCGAGTGCCTACCGATAAACTGGGCCCCAATTCCCTCAAAGCCGGTGGAGGAGCGGGGCCGAGGGCGGTTCGTGAAACGGCCCAAACTCGCACTGTCCAGCATGTGGCTTCCGGGCACATACAGTGGGTCCTGAAGACGGGCGGAAACAGGCACGTACAGGTCGCTCACGAATCTGATCATCATGATTTGCTTATCTTTGGCGGCTGTGGCTTGACTGGAGAACAGCCTGTACATTAGAACTCAACCGTATTCGCGTTATGATGAATGGAAGAGTCACCGTACCCATTGATCTTGTTTGGTCGGTTCTCGGATTGAACGGATCCTTGTGTGGCCTTTGTTGAAGAGTCTGGCATTGCTGCTTGTCAAGTGAGCACAAGCTCGAGTTCGAGTTCAAGTATCTCGTGTGTGCTTGAGGAAATGATGGAAAGCTATGAAATGGTTCATAGAGCCGTGCAAGACAGGCTGAGCAAGGATTCGTAGCTCTCTGAGAAACCAGAGTGCGGTCATGAGTTGCTATTGAAGTGACTATTGACTGGCTACTAAACTCTCGAGTTGAGAAGCGCACATCAGACTTTTATAACGGGAGTGCCCTTGGGCTCAGTTTTGGAGCCAAGGGAGCATCTCACTTGGTTAACTTACACATAACGACGCGCCAATCCAGGCATGGCTCACGTCATGCAGCCTCAGATACACGGGTGGCTTCTCATCCAGACTGTGAGGGTGGGTGGTTGAGGCTCCGACTTTGAGGACCTGGCCAGTAGATGGTCATCTTTGGGGATCCGGTCTGCACGATTGTAACTGTATTATCCAACACGGGGAATTGGAGGCCAGAATTAAATATAGTACAATTGATCAGGGGTTAAATCCGTATGGTTGTTGTTGTTGTGCAGTTTCAAGGCCTGCATCTGTCCAGTTGCGGAATATTGGCGCAATCATTCGAACACAGGGAGGTTTTCTCAGAGTAGTTGCTCATTTGCTCAGTTTCGTCTTCTCTCTGGCTCATAAAGCAGCAGCAGTACTCTGAAGTAGATGGCCAAATTCGAGCCCCCCGTGGCTGGATAAATGGTGGACTGCTACTCCGTACTCCTTGCAGTGAGGTCGGGTGCTACATAAAAAGAAAACGACGGCGTTTCCTCACCTGCTGTGTGTAGTAAAACAGGCGAGAGCCGAGCTGCTGGGTTCAAGGTTACGTCGACTGCCCTAACTCTGAGGTGTGAACCTGGTATGACAACTGTTAGACAGGGGTGGCTGGGCCTGAGACTTGCAAGTTGGAGTTTGGAGATAGCGGGGGAACTGAGGAGCTGGGGATTTGTGTGAGGCACGCACATCCATCCCAACAGGTCCGGATGAGCTAGCTCGTGCGACAACGCAAACTTGGAGAAGACACATGCAAGTGCAGTGTGACTGGACATACTTTTCCGATTGGGTCTTTCGAAAAGGGGATATTTGTGGAAGATGGGTGTTTAGGCCAATTGGTCATTCTGTTGAAGGTGTGGTGCTGATCAGCAAGGGGGAATCAATTGGATGGCTTCGAGAAGGTCTTGAACCGGTCAAGCACCACCACCACCACCACCACCACCACACTCGTGTGTCTGCATTTTCGTACATACGATTCACTGCTATTACATGGCGCCCTCATATTGTAAATGTAAATGCAATGCCCAGAATAATGGAGGACTCGGGATCTGATCCTAGAGGGCCACAGGAACCGGCCACAGGCACGGTCTGACGCCGAGCGATGCCATAGCCAATCCCAGAGGCACACTGTTGTGATCTTGTGAGAGTGTCGCAGGGATCGTCGCACAGAGAAGGATTCCAGAAGGCGACACGTAACTTAACAGGAAAACTTCTAGAAGGCCGTGAATGAGGACGATCAGCGCTTGCGACAGTCATGCTTACATGCGGACAAGGGTCCCCTACCGAGCTGAATAGTTACTCACCTTCACCTGACCCTCGAGTTTACCACCTCCGGTTCTGAAGTCCCCATGGAGATAACGCAAGAGACCTGTTTACGGCCGCAGTGAGTGCGCACTGATCAGTCTGGCGGCGTCTATGTTATGCGCAAGGACATTTGCCCCTCGATGACTCTATCATCAAAACATTTGCACTTTGGCAGGGCGATGCCCGGCGCTTATCACATTGACGACCTGCAGTGATTCCCAGCCTTGGGCGCGCGTACAGTGTCTTTTTATCGTTGCACAGACTGCTTGTTGCATAAGTTGGTCCCTGTCTCATGCTATCAGCCAAGACGTGATACGATTGATGACGCAGTGAGTGAGTGTGCGTGTTACATTCTAGAATGTATCGAGGAAGCCTTGCCGTGTGCCACAGCATCCCTCCATCCACCACACCAACTTCCTGGCCTCGTTTCTCTGCGGCTGTAAGAGCCTCCAATCTGCCTTGTCACACTTCAAAAAGCACAGAAAAAGCCCCATGATTGCCTATCAGGAACCAATGATGGAATTGAGATGTGTCAAGCAAATTATGCGCCTGTGACAATATCTCTCCAAGGTTACAATCTCTGGGGTCGTATAAGCTGCAGCCAGCAGTTCAATTGCATATAGCTATCATCTTTTTTTTTACGTACTAGCACGCCGTAGAGACAACTCTGACCTATTGAGTTCTATGCAAATAAGAACTCAACCCCATGTTTCAGCTCCATATGCGGTAGTAAGCCAGTCAACACCTCTATGTGACATCCTTCTTATCTCCAACTCGGAGACTTTGTGTCTCGGCCTCCAACAAGTGGCTAACGTCCCGGACGGAGTTGTATGCGGATACTTGACAGGCCCGGCCTTTGTGTGTGGCACCAGACAATCTGCACCATTGAGGTTATCGTGGCTTGGGAGACGTCGCCCGGGTCGAGTTGATGTCAAGGCATGATTGCGCGTCACCAAATGCATGCCCCCAAGTTGCGATCCCAAACTTTGTAATCCCTTTTGATAGGACTACACAAATACCTTGCCGTGATTCCACCAACTGTGCGTTGTTTGTGTCGAAACAACTGACCATGTACCTCTATGAAGCCCAGTGCGGGCTACTGATGCGTTTTGACTCAATTCCACCTTGATAAGCATAATAACATGAACCACTGGAACTCTGTAATGGGATGATAAGAGAAGAAATTAATGACTGTTTGCCTCACAGCTGGACCACGACCAGTTCATGCAACAGCGCGATCTTCTCTCGCACTCTACACGAGGGACGACAGTTGTCCAGATGCGGTAGAATTGCTCAACTGGACACTGCACTTATGAACAATATTTCCACGAAGTTCTGTGGCTTCTTTTGAAGTTGGTCACCCGATAAATCGTTGTAGACGTCGATTGGAAGGCCGATCTGCGACTGGACAAAGGCCACAGACGAAGATATATCGATGGTGAGTTTCAAAATGGAGTAAATCTAGTAAGAATAGTTAAATTACACTTTGTCCATATGCATAATTGCTTGGAGTTCACAAATCGTTGTCAAGATGCGTCTCTTGGTTTCGAGTGAACACTTCCATTCAACAACAGGAGATGAGCCGACAGGCTCATATCAATCAATCGATCCAATATATGGCAGAGCAATATCATGATTCAATTCATAACAACCACATGTGCTGGACGGGGCCTTGAGTGAACGAATGACACAACACCCAAGATACTTCGCAGTGGTTGTGAAACACCCCCCTCCCCATCCCCCTTGCACTGTGTTTGCACAGCCTCTTTTGACTAAGGATGGCCAGTCCTTTTGACATATGTTTGAAAGCTATCTATAGCCAATATACAGCATGAATAAAGCCTCTCAAATGTGACAAAAGTTAGGGGCACGGTAAATCGCCGTTCTTGGCCCATTGTCCCCTTTGATGATAGACTCAGACTGAGCCGCAGAATACTAATAGCTGGTACCGCCAACGATAGAGCTACTACTTTCATCTGTTTCTTCTGAAACACGATATGTTAGGGATTCAGTGAGCCACGAGGCTTTGCTGATCTTGGTTTTCCGAGCCAATATATCAAAACTCTGATATCAGTTTCTCATTGCACAACCACACGGATCTTGAGGTATTCTTATATTAACTGTTGTATAGAATTATTGGGATCCATATAAGCCATGCAACGGAATCTTGAAGAGTATTGGGTAAGATATTTCAAGGGCGTAGTTTGATCATACAATGCACAAATTGAGCACTTTTCAAACAACACATCGATAGCCGTGACTGCAGTATGCTAACTGCTCGATTTCGTTATCTTGTAAGTTGTAAGCTAAATCTATCTATAGAATGTTGAGGAAAGCCCGAAACTAGCTTCCATAGGCTCTTTCATGAAAATGACTTCCGTTTTGATTGTTGTTTTTTCTGTTTTCTTTGCAAAGATTTACATTTTATGCTATGCTTTAAGCCACCCTAAACTCGGCACTTCTAATTAGCTAATTTCAATAAAGAATAGAGCTATGACCTTTATCACATTTCAGCTAAGCATGGTACTAGCAAAACTTTCTGTTACAGAAAGACTACACTTTCCCAAGTATGGACTGTCGCTGTGGCTAGAACCCTTACAAGGTTCGGCAAGCTTAAAATCAGGGGTTAGAAGCCATCAGACTGAGGTAGGCATGCTTTTGTTGGCTGCTATGTAGTTCAGCGGGTTGTCACCATGGACTCTACGACATAGATTTTCATGAGGGCTGATAGCTCCACAGACTTCCTTTGTGGCTAGAAAGTGCTCAAGGAGGTCATACTTTAGCTTCCCAGGCCGTTTTCAAGATGATATAAAGTGATTTGAAGTACAATGATGCCAAACCAGCGTAAGCTCTTCATGCTTTGCTACCAAGACTCAATACATATGCAGATAAATCAAACAAGAATTCCTTCCATCTTGAGGTATATTGTTAAAGGAGAAACGAGTATCATATCACTTTTCAGTTGCCCGTAATAATCTTAGTACTGACTTAGCTAATTAGACTTTTCAGTCCATACATCAGGAGTTCATAGGTTTTCTTTAAGGCCATCTATATCATAAAGCAAATACTCTAACACGGCTTATAAATCTCAAAAGGTCATTTACACAATAAGCAGAAGTGGCTGTAATCAAATGAACAGTATTTTAATAAACCACACGAGTTTGATAACCCTTTCCTTGTTTCCTATTCGTAGTTTCTCTATATAAGTCCCTTAGTTCATACAATATCGCCCGTTATACTCAAACAAATACCCGTGTTCTCAAATAAAATACGCCTATACTGTTTTAAGCTCTTAGATTAGCTTCTATATTTATAACACCATCATAGTGCGTCTGTCGGAAAAGAATAGAGAGTCTCTGTATGCCTCTCAGATTTGCGGATGATCTGGATGTGCCGTCCGCATATGTCGATCGAAGTTGTCTTTCCGTGAGTACACATGGCCTGACATGGCCTTGCGGCATCCTTCTACCTTGCATTGGTAGCCCTCGCCTTTGCGATGTGTGCGCGTGTGCCTGATCAGATCTTTCTGAGTGGCAAAAGACTTGTCGCATCCCGAGGCGAGACATGAGAAGTATTTCATGTGGTACTTTTGGTGTTTTCTTTGAGTTGTTAGTTTGTAGGCGTTGAGGTTGAGACTTGGATAAACTTACGCGAGGTCAGAGGGACGTCGGAATGTCTTGCCGCAGTGGCACAGATTTGGCTCACTGCCATCGGCCGAGTTCACCCAGCCGTAGGAGTCATCTTGTAAGTTGGGAGGACTTGAAGTGGCCACTGAGGAAGAAGATGGTGGTGCGCCACTGTGTTCCTGAGACTGCCACATGTGCTGATGGTCCTCTGATTGCTGAGACTCGCTGTAGTCCCCAGATCTGTAGGAGTGGTTGCAGTTTGAGGCTGACTTGCTGGCATAGTAGCTACCAAAGGCGTGGTAGCGAGGATCAGATGTCGTTGGCTCGTTGTAGTAGCTTGAGGAGGACGAGCCAGCCCATCCGTGGTGGTAGCGGGAGTCAGAGTCAGAGTCAGAGTGGCGAAGCTGATCCGCAGACAGTTGGCTGTGGTTGCGACTGTAAAATGCCATTTCGGAGAATAAGAATTGCTTGTGGATGGTAGTAGTGCTGTGTCGATCTGTTGTTCGGTATCCATAAGCGGGTAGACAAAGGCAATTAAATTCGCCTTCAATCCGTGTATGATCGGGTAGCCAGGTAGCTATGTAGCCCTGACTAACATAGATTGGGCAGGATTCAACATATCGTCCTGCGGTCAATCGTCCATCGAGTGTGTAAGCCTTTCGCAGGGCTCTGGCTGCTAAAGCTGCCAGCATAATGAGCCGGTCTGCAGGGCAGCCGAGTGTAGGTAGATACATACGCAGGGCCAACGCAGAAGTAGCATCAAGAGAAGCATCGGGACCCAGCGGGGCCTAGTGGACGGCCCGCTAGCTGATCTGCTTATGATAAACGAGAGATCCTGTAGGGCAACAGGCCAACATGAGGCTTTTGAGAGGCCCACGTCAGAGGGGGTCAGGAGTTGGGAGGGGCGGGCTAAGCTGCAAGTGATGCCCAACACAATACGACACGTCGACCACCAGAACCAATTGCGGCGCAACGCTCCAGAACCCAACCGTCACTTGCGGCCAATGATAAAAGGTAAGCCTCGCTTCTTCTGGAATTCGATACAGCAGCCCGCTTGCATCGACACCGAGTTTCAGCTTAGGCAGGATTGGTCTCATGAGCACAATTCACTGGGCATCGACAGTGACAAGTGTGGGTTGGGAGGTGCCCTATATGCATCTATCGTAGCCTGGCATCATCATCATAATCATGGTCATCATAACAGAACAGGTCAGGTCCACGTGGACTTGTTTTGTTACTCGGTAACATTGGGTGCCAGTTCCCCCAACGTACAACGTTCAAACTCTCCATGGATTCGACGGGACGGGACTGTTGATATCTGGCATTACAAAACCACGAGACAGTTACATAGCATCCAACCGTGCATTATAGGCTAAAGTGATGTGTTATCCGTCGATCATATTTGAAAAATCCCTAGTGACGTATGTTTCGGCATATGATACTCGGCAATTATGACAACGCTACATCGTCAATATGGAGATGAACCCCCCGGAATAACAAGCAGTTGACAATGATAGTATATAGGAATGACACAGTTGTCATCGTCCTGAGACCGACACGACCATGTCGATATCTTCTCTTCTACCAACTACGGACTCTAAAAGAACTCGGGACGAACAAATTTCAAACGAAATCTATGCAATATAACCTGTCTAGATGATGAAACAGAGTGCTGATGTCAACAATGCTTTTATGATAGAGTCGGTTGGTCGATTATGAACCGTAGATTGCAATGGATTCAAGATACTTGCCAAACACTTTCGTCGATTGAAGCTCGACTCAACAATTCGCTTCCAACCGCAGTCGAGACAGCAGTCTAATCTACCTGTTCACGCTATTCAAATCGACAATCAGTATGGAAGAGTGGAAGCCGTTAGCGTCGAACTAGCGAGCTATACCAGCATATTATTCTTGGTTCGGATTTATGCAAGCAAGGGACGTCCCGATGTCAAAATTGTCCCAGGCCCAGTTTGCTTGTCCATGTCCAGCTAAGGGCCCTGGTCTAGGTCTGTTGTCATTATTTCATTCGTAGCTGGAACTTTATTAGGGTCGATTCCTCTTACGATCCTATTTCCCTTTACGCGTCCCCCTTGATGACTTGTGGGTTAAATTACCGCGATTTTGACCACGCGGAAAGGTTCGACTGGCTCTACCGTGATCAGATGTTTTGGGGCAGTGCAGGCTTGGCCGTGGGTCAAGCTGATAGGCCAACGGCGTACTCTGTATGCACGCTGTCTTCCTGGATCGAGAGTAGACTGTTGTGAGATAACTTGGGGATTCGAAGGGGAAACATGATGGGTTGCATCACGTAATGGAGGTTATGCAATGCTTTGGTATACAGATAATAATAATGTCGTGCAACAACCACCTCGGAGTTGAGCTCACAGTATTAGAAAAACTAGGTACATACTCCGCACAGTGATAGCACGGGATGACGTTGCCGTTGCCAAGGGTCTTGGGCGTCTTGGGGTCTTGGATTGTCCCTGGAGAGACCACTGAGCGCACTACGTAAGGTACAGACTGTACCGGCTTTGGCGGCGGGCAGGGCAGTTGTACAAACCCCACCGGAACGTCTATCTCTTTCATCTTCCATCCCTCTCCTCTCACTCTTTTCAAGGCGAGGGCTTTGCAAAGCTCTGGGACATTTCACCACCGGAACATTGACAATCGCTAGTTATCGCTGTCGTCATAGACTTCGGCGACGCCAACTTACAACATGGCGGCATTCCTGCGCGGCAAGCAGACGGGCATGCAGAATGACCTATCAGCGAGCATCAGACCTGAACTCTTCATGCCCGACGATCAGGCTCGCTATGGCATCAACTCTCAAATTAGGTATCGCTCCGTCTCGCCCAACATGTATCATGTATGCATGCCCCAAAATGACCCAGCTGACCATCCATTCTCTTTCGCAGCTGCTACGCTTACGACCCAGTCCAGTCTCTCCTAGCTATCGGAACTGGTGAAAGCAAGTTTGGCCCCGGTAAAGTCTACATCTTCGGTCAGCGACGTGTACACAAGATCATCGAGCCTCCCCGACGCACATCCTTCCAGATCGTACAATTCTCCGCCAACCGACTTGTTACCGTCGACGCGAAGAACGAGTTGGGAATATGGGACCTCGACACCGGCGAGCGCATCGCCGCTCTGGTCGTTGCTGGCCAGGTCGTCTCTTTGGTGACGGATCCTATGCTTGACTGGGCCTTTATCGGCTTGTACAATGGAGACATCATGGCCTTTGATCTGGACAGAGGCAGCCTGGCCCGTTCCTTCAGACTTCCCAACTTCTGGAAAGAGAAGAACCCTGGTGCGACAACTCCGAACCTCATAACCATGTCTCTTCACCCTCGAGACGTCGGTAAGCTCCTATTGGGTTACACACATGGCGCTGTCGTCTACTCGTTCAAACAAGCCAAACCTGTCAACTACTATGAGTATGTTGTTCCAGCAGGCGCTCCCGGAGGCAACGGTGCAGCTGTTGAGACGGTTCGAAGGCCTCGACTTACACATGCACTCTGGCACCCCTCTGGTACATTCATCCTGACAGCTCATGATGATGGAAGCTTGGTGTTCTGGGATCCAAAGGCCGAAAAGATTGTGATGGCGAGAACCCTGACCGACTTCAACGTCGACCAGCCCTCGCCCGAGACTCCCACGCCTGCTTTACCTGAGCCCATCACTAAGATCGCTTGGTGTTGCAAAGAGAATTGCGACGATAGTGGCCTTCTCATTGCAGGCGGACAACGCCCTGACGCATCGCAAAAGGGCTTGACATTCATTGACTTGAGCCAGACGCCGGTTTATGCGACCTCGACCTGGCAAATATTGGCTAATTACTGCAGGGGGAAACGCCAGAATGTTCTTCCTCTTCCTTCTGGTGCGCAAGCGATTAACTTCCTCCTCATTCCACGGTTTTCTCCTCACTTTGCTGGCGCTCAAGACCCGATCGCCGTCATGGTTCTCCTCTCGTCTGGTGAACTTATCACGCTGAGTTTCCCCTCGGGCTATCCGATCAGTCCTACCAACCAGCTTCATCCCTCCGTTTCTTTTGTTCATCCATTTGTGACAAAAGTCAATGTGTCATCTCTCGAACGTCCACGCTGGCTCTCCATGTTCGAGAAGCGCAATCAAGGCGAGCCGCTGCTTAAAGGAGGAGCCGAGGCGTCGCGACCTCGGAAAAGATTTGAAGAGAGAACCATAATCCAAGCCGCTCATGCCGATAGTACAATCAGGATCTGGGACTCAGGCCATGCTGATGAAATTGAAAATGGAACCCAGCTTCAAGTCGATGTTGCTCGAGCACTGGACCGATACGATGATGTAGAGATTACCTGTATGAACATGGCGACTAGCACCGGAGAATTCGTCGTAGGAACACGCACGGGAGAGGCCATCATTTATCGATGGGGTCAGAATCGCTTTTTCGGCAAAGATAAAGCTCTCCAGCTTGACCCCAATCCCAAAGGCCTCACGGACATTAGCTCAAGAGCAGAACCGGGCCTCAAAGAGGGCCTGCAGCCTCTCGTTCTCTACGAGATGATGATGGGCCCTATCACAGCTATACAGGTGTCCAATGTCGGATTCGTAGCCGTAGGCTCTGAACTGGGGTTTCTTACACTGATTGATCTTCGCGGGCCTGCTATCTTCTTCCAGGCTCCCATGACGGATTTCGCCAAACCAGATAAACGATCTTCATTCCTCAAGAGCCATAGTTCTTCGCCGGGTCCCCAGAAAGAGTGGCCTGTTGTAATTGAGTTTGGTGTCATGACCTTGGACGAGGACAAATACTCGAGCATTTGCTGCTTTGTGGGAACAAACCTAGGCAAAGTCATCACCTTTAAACTTCTGCCGGGCCAAGACGGCACATACTCTGCGTCGCTCGCAGGCGTTGTATCGTTCGATGGGAAGATCATTTCACTCAACCCCATCGAAGCTGATACGGGCAAGCCTGCCCATGCCACCGGGCCGATCGTGGCAGGGCTCAGAGAAGGATGTCAGGTCAATGGCGTACTTGTTGCTGGTAAGTGGCGGCGCATGGCTTCGGCTCAAATTAGCCTCACTAACAAGGACGATAGTCACGCAAACAGAAATCCGAATCTTCAAACCAGCCAACTCTAAAGGCGCATCAAAAGAGTTCGATAGCATCCTCTGTGATTCTGCATGTGTAGCAGAGCTTGAGTTACAGGGATTTGCCGTCGTTGGTGTGTTTGGTGACCGAACTGCTCGTGCATTCTCAATTCCTGGTCTGAGAGACATCGGAAAGGCCGACCTTCCCATGATAGATGTGACGAGGAGTACAAACTCAGTTGTTACTCAGACTGGCGACGTCTTTGCTTGGACAGGGCCAAGTGAACTTGCCGTGATCCACGTCTGGGGAACCGGCAAAGGACCTCAACAATCTCCAGACACGCTAATAAACCCCAAGCTTGAGTGTCCACCTCGGCCGACCATTTCAAACATGCAGTGGATCTCGGGCAGCCAATACATCTCCCCTACTGATCTTGATCTGCTGGTTGGAGGCCCAGATAGGCCTCCCAGCAAGCGAATGATGGACGCAGCGGCAGCAGAACAACGGGCTGCTCGGGCTGGAGAACCAGCCGCCGCGTCGGGATCGGGCAGCCAGGAAGGTTGGGGAGACTACCTGACGAGGCAACTGAACGAAAGGACTGAGAAGTTGAACATGATGGGTGACAATATGGAGAACCTGCAGAACAACAGCGCTGGATGGGCAGATGATGTAAACAAGTTCCTCAATAAACAAAAGAGGAATGTCGTGATGGGTGGCCTCAAGAGCAAGTTCTTTTAATGTGGAATCAAAAATATCTGAGTTATGATGCGGACAAGCAACCAGGTTAGCTACTTTTACAATAAGGTGAGCAAGACAGAGTCTTGGTCAATTTTTTTTAACTAAGGAGTGAAAGGAGTGTAGGGCTTTTTTTTCTTTTTTTCTTTTTGTTGAGTTACTACTGCTATATAAATCACCTCGCGACTGAAATCTCGATGTTCCTTGAGGGAGCCCTCGGGGGGCAAGAAAACAGCAAACCTTAGTATAGGGTGCCAAAATAAACTCATCAAAATCTATCCTAAGCTTAGACTATATTACCTAAGTCTTTTTATTATTTAGGGTTAAGGTTCTGTGTTTTCTTTCCTCCCCTAGCTAAGGACCAAGACGCTCTCTGACAGTAGGTAACCAATCGCTGCATATCCACCAGCCAATGGCCCTTGTATAAATTAGCCAACCACTCTTGTATAAGCCTACCAATCGCCTCCGTATTCAGGGATCAGATAAGGCCATAGACTGACGTGTGATGCCAATAAACAAATCTTGTCTAGATCGGGTCATGAATCCTCAGCTGTGTAAGCGTTATGACAGCTTCTGACAAGGGCTTTAACCTGAAGGGAGTTCTGGTTCATGGAGTCCAATATCCCACATAGCTTCCTGTAATTACCTTGAACAGTTGAAGAAGGAAAATGCACTGTTTTTATGTACATACTTCTGTCGCATAGCTTTTCATCGATTCAACGTGTTGTATATTTATGTCGTATGATGGTTGACTAATTGAGAGTGACCAGCTCCTCTGCACTTGTCGGATGAATCGCCACACAGCTATCAAAGTCCTTCTTCGTAGCCCCCATCTTAATCGCTACCCCAAAACCTTGTAATATCTCCCCGCATCCCAAGCCCAAGATATGCAGTCCCACGATCTTCTCGTCCTCCCCCTGGCAGATGAGCTTGTACTTCGAGGGTCCTTTATCGTCCATTATGGCATAATAGGTCGCCGTGAAGGAGCTCTTGTAGATCTTGATGTTATCTATCCCGTATTTATTCACGGCCTCTTCTTCCGTGAGGCCAATGGTGCCGACTTCAGGATGGGCAAAGACGACGGAGGGAATGAGATCGTAGTCTATCTTGCTTGTGTTGAACTTTTCACCGCCGAAGAGGCGATCGCTGAGCTTGCGGCCGGCGGCGATGGCGACTGGAGTAAGCTCGATTTTGCCCGCTACATCGCCGAGGGAATAGATGTTCTCCACGTTGGTGTTCTGGTACTCGTCTGTGATGATCTGACCCTTCTCGGTCTGTTTGATGTCCACGATGTCTAACCCGAGATCTTCCACTTCTGGTGTTCGACCGATGGCCCAAATCAGATTATCCACGTCCTCTAGCATGCCCTGCCCAGTTGAGTCAGAGTAGTGTAGAGTAAGCTTCCCTGTCTTTGTGACTTTCTCGACCTTGCTTTTCTTGTGAATTTGTATGCCGACGCGACTGTATTCTAAGACAAGTTCATCTTGAATCATCTGATCAAAGGTTCTCAGAAACCTTTCATGCCTAACGAAAAGATGCGTCTCTGTTCCCGAGGCGTTAAGCATTCCTGCAAACTCCACAGCGATATAACCTGCTCCAACAATTGCTACCTTCTTAGGTTGATGATCGAGCTCAAAGAACCCATCGCTATTGATGCCATGTTCGGCTCCAGGAATTCCTTGAGGAACTGTTGGATGTCCACCAGTCGCAAGCAGGATCTTCTTCGCGTTGACTTTAATCTCGGTACCATCATCAAGCTTTATCATAGACTCGTTCTTGCCTACAAGGCGTGCTCGGCCATGGATATATTCGACGCCGTCATTCTTGAGGTTGCGCTCGTGTATGTCGTTCAGGTTCTTGATAACTGCATCTCGCTTTGTGTTGAAGCTCGCCCAGTCGAACGGCGCCCTCTGTTCGACTGAGAAGCCGTAGGCCTTGGCGTCTCGTATACTCTGTGCGAGGTTTGCTGCGTTCCAGGTGATCTTCTTTGGAATACATCTGTGATGGTCAACACTTGAGTACACTCTCAAGACGGGGTAGAATTACCCAACATTGACACAAGTTCCTCCCAATCGCTTTGCCTCTACTACAATAACCTTTGCAACATACCGTCCACTTGCTCTCTTAGCCGAGGCAAGACCTCCACTGCCACCTCCAATCACTAAGAAGTCGCAGTACTTTATTGAAGTCGCCATATTTGCAGATACTCAAAACGGTTACAAAGTAAAATAAGGAAGAAAAGTCCGGACGTTGTAACGTGAGTATGAGTTGCCGCCTTGTACTAATCATGGATTATGGCCTTTACCAGGCTGGGTAGATCTGTTGACTGAACAATTACAATCGAGGCCCTCAGTACATAACAACGAAGAGAGACGTTTATGAACAGGCATGTATCTAAATATAAATATTGCAAATACAATACAGCGAAAGGTGTGCTCTTATCTATATTTGGAAATTCGGTAATTTGGAATCTTTAACAAATGACTGCTAACGCCGAGCACAACAGTTTTCTCGCCTTTATACGCCGCATCTAATAAGTCGAGACTAGTGACGTACTCCCAAACCACCTAAAATCACACGTTCTTCGTTGGTTAATGCCGGTATCTATGCAGTCATGTTCACTGGTGAATGATAAGCGGAGCTGACCAATGCTGACCAAGTCTTACCTTTTGGCCGTGTGATCCGAGTTCGACTGAGTGCCAACAGAATTTGTCAACATTGCAGCAAAAGTCCATCTGACCAGAGGGTACATAATCCAATATTACCTGGTCTATAAATGTTGAACAACTGCTCATCTCGTTACCTCCACTCATACCTACACAACAAAGCATTTGACAATGACCACTCACACGCCCGTCGAGGAGTTCAATTCCTTACTTTCAGAGTCCTCCGTTCTTTTTGTCGTTTGTAAGTTAAGCTTCTACCCATCCTATGCATCCCTATCTTCCCTTTGCTCTGCCATTCTACAATGCTGTCATTCTATTTTCCACTTTGACCTAAAACTTGACAGTTTACCGTGGCCACTGGTGTCCCTTCTGCCGAGCCTATCTTCAGACTCTCCAAAGGCTGTCCCCTTCCATATCCTCACTCGGCGGTAAAACCCTCGTTGTGACCGCCGAACCGGCTTCTTTCCTCCCTGAAATGCGGAAGCTCACCGGATATTCCGGCGACGCAATCGTTGATACTAGAAACACACTCGTGGAATTGGTTAAAGAAAGGTATGACCTAGAGATAGCGGTGAGCGAGAGGAAGGGCTATGAGCATGGGATGGCGCAGCCAGGGATACTTGTCCTGCGAGGGGGCAAAGGAGGAGACGTGACGGGACAAGGGGGGGTAGTATTGGAGAAGTGGGCGATTGTTCCGAGCGCGATGAATATTGGAGGGGCTAGTGATAGGCCGGACTTGGAGCAGGTCTGGGATAATGTCAAGGCAAAGATTGAGGGGAAGGGAGTCGTGCATAAGAGTTACAAAACGACAGGCCTGTTGGGTATGCTGTGGGGAAAGTTTTTTGGATGATGTGAGGGTGTAGAAATAGGAAAGCAGGAGAGTAGATGAGTTAGGATACTCAGTAGCTAAATGAAATGAATCTAATTAGACTGGAATTACTGCAAGCTCTCCTGCCTCGGATTGTGGAGGTGATCTGATATTGGGTATGTTGATTTAGTGAGACGGCCTTTGTAATCGTTGAACCTATTTGACCTTGTCCGACATTCTTATCATAATATCACAGTCACAAGTTCTGTTCTGTACATGGTGAGAAATCGTTGGCTTAATTACGTATACCTGCATTGCGATTAGGCTGCGAATACAAGGTATGCAATATACGGAAGCGATTGGCCAGTGAATACGCAAGCGATTAACTGGTTAGTAGAGACCCACTTCAATGCATCTCAACCAACATCCTTCAACCTTCGTGAGAACTCTTACGCACGTCATCTATGTCCCGTATCGCCGCAAGATGTCTTCTCGCCCTCCTAGTCCGCCAAGCAAGCCCCCTTGGGAAGATGAGGACTTCCGATTCGCGACGAATGGCACTGCTTGTGAATGGGGTGAAGCATACCATCCGGGCGGCTATCACCCGGTTCATCTCGGTGATGTGATAGAAGAACGCTACCGCATCATTCGTAAGGTCGGATGGGGTCAATACTCGACGGTCTGGCTTGCAGTGGACATGCAGTAAGTCGATGTGCCAAGAACCTTGTAGTTTACTAACACCGTTAATTAGGCTGACCCGCTATGTGTCTCTTAAAATCACTCTTGCAACAGAACCTCAGACTACAAGCAGAGAGGTATCCCTGTATAAATCTCATCTGGAAAATAGCCTCTCAGGTATTGTAACTCTCCACGACATAATCAAGATCACGGGCCCAAATGGGGAGCACGACGGCCTCGTCTTCGAGCCCATGGGTCCAGATTTGACAAACCTCCTGAGATTCAGACCCGAATTCCAAATTGGCAAACCATGGGAGAGAAGATTCACTAAGTCTTTTGCCAAGAAAGCGCTCCTTGATACAATACAGGCACTACACAGCCTCCATGAGGGTGGTATCATCCACTGCGACCTGCATACTGGTAACATCATCACTTGCCTAGAGCCAATTGAAGTCAACCCAAATACCGAGCAAACATTGAAACAGTCTGAAAGCGATGCGGCGCCGCTTAGACGTAAAGATGGGAAGAAGGACCTTTGGGCCCCCTCATATCTTCTTGAGCCGAGGCCTTTGAGTGATCATTTCTCATATGACCTCGATCCGCTTGTAAAGCTTGCTGACCTAGGCGGCGGTGAGTTCCTCATAATCTGACGGCGTCAAAGCAGTCGACTAACCTTTGCAGCATTTATGGAAGAAAGCGGTCTGCAGGCGACGGAAGTCATCACTCCGGTGGCGCTCCGAGCCCCAGAGATAATTCTTGGTGAGCGCCTTGGCAAAGGTATCGATATATGGGCCTTTGGCTGTCTGATATTCGAAATGATCATCGGCCGACCTCTGTTCGTATCAATTCAGCCTCTGGAGGGACGGGACTACGATGAGACCTCCAACGATGAACATCTCATCCAGCTCTGGGAGGTTATTGGAGCACTACCCCAACCGCTGCTTGAGAGGTGGCGGCGAGCAGATCAGTATTTTGATACAAGCGGAAACAGACTGGAAGTTAAGCCTCAAGAGGACAACTATGTCAGCGGCGATGAGGATATGGAGTCGGGAGATGGGACAGACGAGGAAAGTGATGGCCCCCCGCTCGCATATCTTGGCCACTTTCTTTCTCTCGAGGATCAGTTTATGGCAGAGAAGCCAGATGATATCGACGAGGCGGAAGCCAAAGAAATTTTAGGGCTGCTACGATGGATATTCCAATATGATCCCACTGATCGACCTTCAACCAGTGATCTCGTCAATCATGCTTGGCTTCGTTCAACTACATAGGCAAACGCACATGTAGAACATAGCACAGTCGAAATACATTCTAAATTATTGCTACCACTAATAGTCTATTGTTTCTATAGCCTATCACTATTTATCGAAAGTTCCTCCAACGATACCTGGCGTGCTGACAAAGGAGGTGCCGTTATACTTGCCCATCTCATCCCGTCCCAGCAAGAAACTCTCAGGCGGGCCAAGATAAGACTGTCTAACACCACCAAGATCAACCACAATCTTCTGAATCAAGATATTTGGCAAGAGCGCCCAGATTCTGAGCTTATAAGCACCCTCCTTGGGAACATTGAAAGCCGTAGTGGTGTAGTTTCCGTACAAGCCCCAGACAGCGTTACCAACGGCGTATCCCCAGCCATCAGGCATGTTAGTTCCCTTGTTAGGACCAATGGGCGTGACGATCTTGGGGCTGGGCTGCTCCTTATCCGCTGGGAAGAGGGTGATGCCGTATTGTAGAGGATTGCGGTCGCCGAGGTAGTTGGCGCCTGGGGACATGAAGACTGTGATGTTGACGGCTGAGTTGTTGCTGAAGAGATACATGTCGTACTCCAGAGCTGGACCCTCGCCGATCTTGAGCTTCTCGGTGTTGAGGGGGTATAAGCCCATACCGGCGAGAGTACGGCCGTAGTTCTTGATAGTGTGATACTCGAGAGAAGAGTTATCCGAGTCACCCTCGTGAATCTTCTGATAGTGCGATGCTTCGATAGAAACATGTCCATCGGACTCAACGAATCCCTCTTTGAAGCTATCAGGAACCTCGCGGTTGATGACAGTCACGACAAGCTTTGGCTCTTCACCAGCATACTTCTCAAAACCACGGCAGTCACTCGTGATGTTGATCATGACTTGTGTCGTGTTAGGTGCCTGAGGAGCATTATCCCAATCAACCGTGATATAAACACGGCTATCGGTACCGTTATCACCACCGACAGTACCGTTGTACTGCGAAAGCTGGACAAAGTCCTCCCATGGTGCTGCGCGCCAGTTGCAGCCCTTGTTTCCACGGTGGAAGACATCGAAGTATCGGGACTGGGCGCCGTGAGGTTCAAGGGGAGGAAGCTCGAGACTGTTGGAGGACAGAGAGTGCCAGCGGCTGTCGCCCTGGATAGTAGCGTTTGAACCCTCGACGCCAACGCCGTACTGGCCGCCAAGTGATGGCCAGACGTCTTGGACGAATCGCAGATCGGGAAGAGTGTTTCTCATGGGCTGCTGCCAGTATCCGTCGTAGCCTAGGTGAGTTTCTAACTATATCAGTGCTGTTCAGATCGAAATGAGTGAGAGACTTACGATCGAGCATGTGTGCCCACTTGCCATCAAGAACCTCATTCCATCGCTGCGTGAGGTTCGAATCCTTGTACATCAAATCCACAGACTTCCAGATAACATCATTAGCAGAATTACGCTTCTGTCCCGCGTACAACTGATTTCTAGCGCCATAGATCTGAATCTTATTCACGATCTCACCACCAAGAACAGGATGCAGTAGCATCTCGAAGAAAGCAGGCTGATACTCTTTATCAAGCTTGTCATAAACAGCCTGCGTATCTTCCTTCAAAGCAGCCCACTGCTCAAGAATAGCCTCAGCTTCATGGTAGTTGATCACGGAGTAGACTTGAGGCTCGAGCAACTCGAACTTGCGGCGGGCAGCATACATGCCATAGCGCGTCATGATGCTCGTGATAGCATCAACGTGTTCACTGCCGAACTCGCGCTCAACCCAGGCTTCTACCCACTTGGTTGTACCCTCCTTCTCCCACTTCTCGACATCGTAGGCGAGATCCATGAAGTGGCTGATGGGAATCTCTTTGGGCTTGAGATCACCTACGTTGACGATCCAAATGCGACGGGCGTTTCGGTGGTAGGCGAGAGTCATCTGCTCGGTGGTCTTTTCGAGTTGAATGGTGTTGATCCACTTGTAGTTTCTAGGATCGCCAACGTAATCGAAGTGGTAGTAGACACCGGCACCACCAGAGCGGTCTGTCTCGTTGGCGAGAGGGAGACGGCGGATGTTCCCCCAGTTGTCGTCTGCCCAGAGAAGGGTGATGTCCTCGGGAACGACAAGACCGCGCTCTTGGTAAGACTGAACCTCCTTGTAGAGACACCACAAAGATGGAACATCGGTCAGGTTCTTAACCTTGAGACCTTCCTTAAGAATCTCTCGCTGGTTGTCGACAAGAGTCTCCAGCATCTCAACAATCCCGTCAATGCCGAGATCACCTTCAATAGCTGTGTCGCCAGTTCCTCGCATGGCCATTGTCCACAGACTGTTTCTAGCATACGGCTTGGCTCGAGAAACACCATAGCGGAAGTACTCGTCGATGGTCTCGTTGTTGGTCTTGTACTGCCACTCACCCTCGTAGAACGTCCGGAACTCGTTCTGGGCTCGCATCATGGGCTCAGTGTGAGATCCGCCGAGGACAATCTCGTAAGCGTCGAGAAGTGGCTGGTTGAGAGGGTCATCGATGTAGACCATGCTGCCCCAGACAGTGGGCCAGAGGTAGTTGGCTCGAAGACGGAGCAGCAGTTCCGAGACGAGGGCGTAGAACTCGTGGTTGTAGGGAGCCTTGTTGTTCCAGGTTGGGTCCCAGCGTGAACTATGCATGTCAGTGGCAATTTTCGTAGTTGAGGTGATTGACTTACCCGACCCAGCTCGAAAGACCGGGCTGCTCATCGTTGAGGAAGATACCTCGGTACTTGACTGAAGGGGACTTCTGAACCTTGGGCTTGGCGAGCACAAAGATCTCATCTCGCTTGCGGATAGGAACATCTGCCCACCAGTACCAAGGACTCACACCAATCTGCTCACTGATGTCATAAATACCGTAGATTGTGCCTCTCGGGTCACTTCCGGCAATGACCAGGGCTTCGGCAGTGCCCTTGATGGGATTTTTGACGAGCTGGCTGACGAAAGACTCCCATTTGCCCTTAATCTTGCTAACATCGAGCGAACCATCTTTGACAAGCTTGTCGATGAGATCAGAGTGGCCAATCGTACCAACGATGATCTTGGTGTTGCCAGCGTTGGGGTCTGAGTAGTTTGGTCCTGAGAAGTGCTGTTCATCAAGAGTGCGGTACTACAATCTTAGCAGATGTCTCTGGAGGTTAGAAATTACTCACATGTGTGTTGTTCTTGACATCCACGGGTTTAAACTTATACTTGGCCGGTGATGCCTTCTTCTTGCCGTTGCTCAGAGTGAAATTGGTGCCAGTAACACGGCCAAAGTCGACGGCGAGATCACCAGCAGCACGAATGACGCCCCAGTACTCATCTTTAGAGACACGAATCTGACCAGACCCAGCATCTCCACCGACGAGTTGAAAAGCGTCATCGGACTTGTTAAAGGTGACAATGGACTGTTGACCGAGACCTGCTACCGCCGGCAGCAGGCCCAGCAACGATAGGTACACCTGCGAGACCTTCATAGCTAAAGAACCCTTGAAGCTGACACCTCAAAACGCTGTGAGCTAAATAATTTGCATCTTATACACAAGCACCGGGTAAATTGGGCGATCAACATTCGAGAAATTCACGTTTAGGCACTATCGTGGTTCATGTAAGTGGGACATTTTGGTCCACGAGATAGGGTATGATCATCGTAGCGTCGCATTGTGCCCCGCAAAACCAGGTTCATTAGCCACAAGGCCGGCTGTTGTCGAGTTCACTCTGGGGAACGAACCAATTGGAAGTAGGCATGCAATTTAACCATGGAGATCAGGCCAGGCCCCGGTTGACAGCAGGAAAGCGTCTTGTCCCGAGTGCTAATTAGGTTAAGGTAATAACCCCGCTGCTGGGCGAGAGGCGTTCATTTGTGGAAATATAATGATGCACGAGTTATGGTGATGTCATGGGCATGAATAAGATCGAATGGTAGGCTGATCATGCTTATAGTTATTTAACTTTTCTAGCACTCGGGATGAAATTAAGGTCCAAGCCATGTTTCATTGAGGGCTCAACGGCGCATGTCACTTCCTCTCACGACTGTCTCCATGACTGACTCAGGAACAACGAGTCAGACAGTGAACAACTTCCAGAGCCTCGTGGTCTGTCAGCTTAGATAATTCAGAATCAATTAACCTGGGCAGGCATCTAAATAATAACAATCTCCTCCTCCTCGTTCCATGAGCGATGCACCTGGCAACTTATGTGCCACTCGGATTTCGAAATGTACTGCTCCACAACCTTCCATGACTCAATCTCCTGTCTCCAGTCTTGGACTGAAGGCCCGCCGCAATTGTATGATTGACCATGGGTAAGTATTTCTTCCAAGTTTCTATCAGATTGTGTTGGTTGAGGAGTGGTCTCAGTGTCCTCAAATAGAAAAGCAAAGACCCTTTCTGGAAGCCTTCGTCGCCAAATCTCGGCCTGGACGAGCTCAGGCAGTGTCAGCCTAGAAAGTTCAAAGGAAGTTGCTTGTGTTTTCAGCTCATCAAGCACTCCTTCAAGCTTCATCCTTCTCAAGCAAAGCTCCCCATGCCTTGTGTCGAACTTTTTCTCATCGACCAGCGAACGCGGCCGATCATCATATACTTCCGATGGTATTTCTGGAGCCTGCTCCTCAAACGATCGCTGTGTGAGCCAATCGAGGAACTCGGTCCATAACTCTTTAGTCTCGCGATGAGGCAGACGCCATTCGGGAAGAACTTTGTAGGCCTGCTTCATACTGCGTTCAAACCTCCAGAAAAAGCACCGTGCAAACTGAGCGCCAAGTTCATTACGTGGAACAACATGAGATTCTTTGATATCTTCAGATAACGGATGAAACAAAAACATGTAGAGCAGCTCAAACTGTTCGCGGTATATGAGCGCGAATATCTCGATGAGGAGGGATTCGCTGCTGTGTGAGGAGGATAGCGCTTCCAAGTAGCGATTAAAGTTATTGTCTAGCCAATTGTGGGCTTCGTCAAGCTGGGCTCTGGTTTCGATCCCTGCCTCCCAAATCAAAGGGACATCCTTTCTTGAACCATGCTTTAGCATTTCATAGCTCGGCGACGTTGGCCTGGATAGCCAATGCAGGAATATGGCCCACTCCTCCCCTTTGAAGTCGCGGCGATCCAATCCAAGTTTGTAGGACTCCAAGACCCTCTCATGAGCTGCCAAATCTTGCGTTGAGAGTTCTTGTGCCAGTCTCTGTAGCTGTCGGAGGCCTTTCTCGAGTCCTAACTCAAGGGAAAGAGTATCATGGCTCCTGAAATCCGTGGCCAAATGAAGAGGGGGTAACGGAATGTTCCTGGAAACGCATTCCACGAGCAATCGTTGTCCAGTAGACCTTCTTCCAACCCAATAGTAAGACACCGGAAGCCACATTGACTGTTCCAGTGGAAACTGGGTATTATCTGGCGACGGTTCCAGGCTTTTATAGCCTGGAAGTAACTTTCTGACCAAGGCCCTGCGTGCTTCATGATTCGCAACTAGTATTTCGTCTTCTTGCTGCCATCGCTTACAGGTCTTCTTCCATTGACGCTTGAAAAAATCCATTAATTGTTGTTTGTCTCCGCTGTGACTGCTCAGAGCCTGTTGCGCTTCTTCAGCCAGAATACGCATCTTTTGCAGGAACTGGGCTTTTCTGACAACCCTCTGAAGAAATAGTCGAGTTTCTAGTTTCTTGTGCTTTCGAAGAGTCAACCAACAGACCTGGGTGTTCGTCCAAGTAGTAAACTTCCACCAGGGCTCTTTTTGCCCTGGCAGCGACAAGAGCCAAGCCCAGTCCAGAAGATATCTAATGGTATCAAGTTCCAGTTTATGGCCCCTTGACCTCGAGTGCTTGCAAAGTCCTATAAAACTGTAGACATTGGGGTCGGCCATTTCCCGAAGGATTAGACAGAATGTATCCTCAGAAAGGCGGAAGATACTATCAGTGGGTTCGCATTTCTGCAGGACCTCAGGGGCTAATGTGACCTGAAAACACCCAGCTTCGACAGTAACCATCCCATCGGCGATAGGCCGGAACCTACGGAAGAGGTATGTCTCCATGATGTCAATCTCAACGGCTTCAATGCACAGAGAACCAGTCTGACCATGGACACGGATCCTGCCATCATTCTTTGACTGGCACTCGGGGAGTAAGCTTTGAGAAAAGCTACCGCTTCTTTCGTGTAGATGCGGACGTCGACTCTTTTCACTCCAATCAGGAACCCACGATGGGAGACCAGGCATCGAGCGGCCATGGGTCGCCATATCGAGTAATTGTGCTACCACTTCCCAGCTTTCATCGGTTACTAAGGCGGATGCCAATCCAGTGTACACAGCCTGAGGTGATAGCGTGTAGTCCGGCTCTATCCGCTTCTTCCAGAGCCCAAGTAAGGCAAAGATCTTGTCCCTTGGATCAGAAGCGTCGCAGTTCCGCGTATCCCCTAGCAGGGTCAAGAAGCTATGAGCATCATCGATTTGCTGCGGAGAACCAAAGTGCCGCATCCATCTCTTACTAGACAAGCCCTGCAAGTTGCTGTGGAAGAAGCTCCAAAGCATGGCTTGACGGTGATATAAAACGAGTGCCTGTTTCGCAGAGGCGATTTCTTGGACCACCCATATACGGGAGAAATATGGGTTATCACTGAGAATCTCGGGATCATGCGTAAGTTCCGAGCCGCTCCCGGTATCGTCCATCCCCAGGTATATCAGAACGCGGCTGGCAGTTGAGTAGATACGTCTCATCATGCCCACTTGATGAGTCCTTTCAGAAATGTTTGACTGGTTGATACAAATTGCGTCGACCCATAGGCGTCTATCTTGGTCATCAAATCGACAGTTCTGCAAAGCATCGTAGCAGTTCTCAGTGATTGGAAGTATGTCCCAATGATTTCCGATGAATATGGCGTGGTCCTTGTCCCGTTTTCCATTTCCTTTGGCCCAGGTATATGAAACGGCTTCATACGATGCAGCATTTTCCCCTCCATCTGATGGTATCGTTTCTGACTCTTCTGACTCTACGTCTTGGTTCTGAAGGCTCACAGTTTCAAAATCTCC
Organism: Fusarium pseudonygamai; assembly: GCA_013186785.1. Lineage (NCBI taxonomy): Eukaryota > Fungi > Ascomycota > Sordariomycetes > Hypocreales > Nectriaceae > Fusarium > Fusarium pseudonygamai. The sequence continues at coordinate 79,910 of JAAQRH010000497.1, read as the reverse complement.
ACGCAAGCAATCCCCAAAGAATCCTTTGTGCAGTCGTAAAACACGTATCTCGGTCCCATAGAGGGACTCATATGAGGTCTTGATTACTTGCGAAGATGGAGTCTGAGCTGTCTTGATAACAGAAGAGCCAGAACTAGGTTTGTCTGCTCCCTTGTCGCACCATCCTTGGTCAATCAGTGAAGCCAGGGACTTGTGCAACGAGCCATCAGGATCATCGGAGTAAGCGTAGTTCTGATATGACATCGATGGCGGCCACTTCAATTGCATAGCAGACGGCCTACCCGCTGATGGAATATGAAGCTCATCGTTGTGTTTGTTGTCCGCATTATGAGGTGGGCAAATTTCTCCACAGCTCCTACATACTGGAACACCAAGATCCGCAGCGAAGGTAAAGTCGGGTCTTGCGCATTGTGGCGTATGCCAATTATCCATCTTAGATATGTAGCCTGGCGTCGTAGAGCGGGATTGTTGGAGAGCACGATGAGGGTTATGGGGATTTCCGCGTATGTATAATTTTGTTGCTCGATGGAGAAACTGTAATTATTGCAGCTACGAAAGGTACCCATCCATGAGGAGGGGAATATGAAATCGGACACAGCCCCAGCTCAGCCAGCTGTGATCAGTCGATTTTGCGCAGTAGTTGCAGTAGGTAAGTCAATACTGCGCCTCTAATCTGCATCCGACGTATCGTGGGCACATACTATTGGCCAAATGCTTGAAAATCGAAACCACTTAGCCTATTACAGATGAGCCTGCTCTACGCCCACAAGCATTTATCAGCATCGTCCAATCCGGGGGTTCTGTGTAATGATAACCTTCGAGCAATTGTAATTTAGACATCAGAATTCGTGGAACTTGTTCCGAGTTGAAACTAGATGCCCTGGTTAAATATCCTATTCGTTGCGATCCATCAGTCCTCGCACTACGTTCGGCTGACATTTAAAAATGGCAAACTCCCCAGACGCTAAAAGTGATCAGTAAGTCTGAGCTGGCAGCTCCGGAAATCCGATTGAGAAGTCATCTCGTCTACCGTCTGCCAAGTAGAGGCATGTGTAGTAGCCAGCCCATAGCCCCGAGATGGCATTCCTAATCTTCATGGAACTCATGTTCCCATCTTGTCTTGCACTGGTGGCCAATAACGAAGGGTCTTCGACTAATGCCGACGGTGGGGTCGGTCATATTATAGCTCTAAAATAAGCCTGGGGCCTCTATGACATGCCGGACTGCTAAATCGATCAGCTTTGAGCCAATATTATCCTCTATATAGATACTGGTGCCGCATTTAGCAAGGGAACCTGCCACGTATGAAAGAAGGGGGTGATTGCGTGGTACAGTGCTGATCATCCGTTGACATCCCTGAGTCCGATCTTTCCACCGCTGCCTGCCAGCCGTTGTGCGATAGATAAATTACCTCTGGGTGAAGCAGCGTGTATGGCCTCACTGACCATCTAACGATATATGCAACCAGTCAACTCGGCCAAGCTGTTAATACCATCCAAGTTGCCATCGAATGCTAGAAGAATAACACTTTTATTTACTTGTATATGTAGTACGTAACAGAACTATATAAGAAATATCGCTTTCCCGAGTCAATGAACCAGTTTTGGCTGCGCGGGCCGAATTACGAAATATGCCCCAACTTATCGCTTATTATTTTCAGAGTAAATCTCGGTTACCACGTGAGGTAAAGGCTCACCAGGCTTGACCCAGTCAGCATTGTGTCCGATACGGCTCATCTCATGAGAATTGACACCTACATTGCCGTCGATGGTATCGTCCGCATACGGGCGCCAAAAGTCCTTCTTGCCCTGGAACAAACGTGTAAGCCACCCCGGTAGGATGCCTCCAGGAATACGCCATGTCCAAGGGTCTTTATCCTTCTTATTAGTTGCAGTCAGCTTGCCCATGGACGCTGTCTCCACAGCCCATACAAGAACTTGGATAACGATGTAGCTGCAAATACCGGCAATGAGGCCATCGGCAATTGAATATGTAAAGGGCATGATAGCGATAGTCAAGAACGCTGGGACAGCATCACCCATATATCGCCAATTGATGTTAACGACGGCTTGCATCATCATAGAGCCAATTAGAATCAAGACACAGCCTGTTGCCCAAGGAGGTATAGAGGCGAAGATAGGTGCAAAGAATATCGAGACAAAGAAGCAAAAGCCAGTCATCATAGCTGTAATGCCGGTTCGCCCGCCTTCGCCAATACCAGCTCCACTCTCGATGAAGGCTGTCACAGGCGATGTACCAAAGACAGCCCCTATAGTGATGCTGAGGGAATCAACGAGATATGCTGTAGCAGATCCTTCAAAATCTTGAGTTTTCTCATCTATGAGGTTGGAGAATCTGGCCATCGAGTAAAGGGTACCTGTGCAGTCGAGAATATCAACGTAGAGGAACGTGATAAGGGCGCGGCCAAATTGGCCACTATATGCACTGATATCCCACTTCTGCACGGCAAGAATTCTGGTAATAGGATGAAAGTCCACAACCTTTTTGAAAAAGTTGAAAGAATCATCGCCGACCGGAGTGTAAGGGAAGGCTGTGATAGAGGTACCGCGTGGCCAAGAACAAATAGACACGAGAATAATGCCTATGAGAATAGCACCCTTGACGCGGAACATGGTGAGGACGACCGTCAGGATACCGCCGCAGAAAATAGCCAGCCAAAGAGTCGGGTTCTGCATCTTGTGCGAGCCAGGACAGGTGCCATCCTCCAATTTGTCCGCAGGAGAACAGCCAGCCAGCTCGACGGGGGTTGACACGGCACTAGTAATCAGGCCTATGCCTTCACTGTATGTAAGGCCGATAAGTGTCAAGAAGAGACCGATACCAGCACCGGTAGCCAGCTTGATTGAACGCGGGATAGCTCGAGCAAGCCATTGTCGAAGACCGAGGATTGTGAGACCGAAGAAAATGAGGCCCTCGACAAAGATGGCCGTCATGGCCACCTCATAAGGGACAGGGCCGGAGCCATGGAAGCCGACGACCTAAGTCACATTAGAAATTGTACAGGACGCCAAAGCAGGAGTACGTACATCGTATGCGAGATAAGCGTTCAAGCCCATTCCGCAGCTGATACCGACGGGCCTGTGCACCAAGTTAGCAGCCAATCATCGGGCTACCAATCGAGACTAACATGTTGGCGAGGGCACCAAGGAAGAAGGTGGCGAGAGCAGAGATAGCGGCAGTGGCCGTGACCAGATCACGCTTGACCTCGTTCTTGCAAAGGAGATAGTCCGAGTTGGCGGCACAGATAGGGTCGTCCGGAGTCGAGTCGCAGACACAAGTGCCTCCACTATCAGCGACGATGCTGGAATTGACAGCCAGAATATATGCCATTGCGAAGAAGGATATGATGCCTGCTCGGATCTCAGTCGTGAATCGGGAACCAGGTCGCTCGCGGGGCTAAAGCCTTGGGTCAGTGCCATTCTCTTGCAATTACTTCTTTGGTGGCGTTGGCTCACATGGCCGGATCCCTCCAATTGAAACCAGTGGCCTACGCGACTGTTGGCCACGCCATCGTTGATTCGACCAATCCACCCCATGATGGTGAAGCTCTTGAGCAGAAACGACGCGATACAATGGAACAAGAAAACAAACGATTGAGGGGAGGAAGAGGAAGAAGTGAACAGAACGGGCCCGAGTAAGACCTAAGAAGATTCCATCAGCAGTGATTTATAAATAAGAGGCAATGGAAGAAAGATGGCAAAGAGACAAGGGGCGGATGACCTTCGGCGCATCAATCCAAACAGGAAGGCTGTCCCTCTGGCGCATTTGAAACCTCTAGAACCCTTCCCGCGTAGCAACAGACAGCGTTGGGAGGGCCGGAGGTTGGCGCGGAGGCAACATGCATTAGTTAGACTCTTGGAACGGCCAAGCGCACGGATTATGGGAACTATTTAGGGAGGTCACGTCGGCTTGGCGTTAACTAATCGCGGGCTATGATAACACAAAGTGAAGGATACCTTATTTGGCTAATAGCAACGCCGGGAAGTTGAGTTTAGTGGCGGTTTCAACGAGTCTCAGCTCTGCCTGGGAGTTGACTTATGGCTAATATGGCTCAGTGATTAGCTATAAGCTCCCAGCTATGGCTTTGTCCATGCATCTAAGCTCATTTTTAGGCTTTATTTTGATGGAGTGGCGGGCATTCTGGTTGGTTCGGTTACGAGGAAGTGTGCAAATCCGGGTCGTTGAACCGAAAAAAGGCTTATCTGCAAATTATTACACCCTCCTTCAGATCCCTGTCTGTCGCAATTATTCTTCAACAGATTGAAATAACTCCCCTTATCCTAGCCTTGAAACGGAGGGGGCTTGCTTATTAAATATTAACTTCGTATACGGTGTACACAGGATAAGACTGGGACGAGTTGGTAATTTTATTGAATACATGCCCAGCGAGTCTCATCCCGCCCTTTGCAGACTCTTTTCGATACTCTGCGACACAGCTTTATCGCTGCCTGCTCTTCCCATGTTCTTATCGCTTCCAAATGGCGACTTCATCTGATCACGTGCTACTTCGTCCTTTCAATGATGTGACAAAATGGGCCAAGCTTGCGCTTTCACAGGCCAGTGGGCACGACTACCAACAGACGTCACTCAACCAGTCGTCCCAATCACTATTGAGAGAAGGAGAGCGAGCTTTACGACGCCTGATACCTCTACTCGCGGTGCCTTCTCCTCAATTGACCGAATTCCTAAGATACTTGACCTTGCGCCACGGTAAGGACCAGCACCCAAGTCACAGCGGACGCTGACAGGCTAGTAGAAGATGTCGTTTGTCAAGTTCGCTCGATTGACATCTTGCTCTACGATTTTGAGGATTTCATTGAGCCGCAGACCTTTGATAAGGCCAAATTTGACGAGCTCCAAGCTGCGACCAAAGAATTGGCTATTACTCTTGTAGAAGAGATCACACGGTTTACAACAAAGTCGGCTCTGGAGTCATCACCGGCCCCCTCAAAATTTCCACCTCTTCCGCCTCTTCCACAACTTACCAATCCCTCCGATGTGGCCAGATCCAGCTCTCAAATGTCCATGCGGCCTGGGAGGTCGGGGTCTAGTCTTGGTACTCATCAGCAACGACCGTCCTTCATCGGTGGTTCCGAACAGCGCGATAGATCTCACTCTGGGGGACGTGCTTTGAGAAATGCTGATTATTCTACAACACGGTCACCAATCACGCCAAGTGGGCTCGCTTCACCAGTCTCCTTGCCTCTGTCGAGCAAATACGCGACCCGAGAGCAAGACGCCCAAACCTACCGCTATGTCCAGGCTCACCGACGACAAGACAGCGATTCAGATGCGATTCTAAACAGTTTGCAAGGTCTAGATATTGGAGCCATCACTCCTCCAAGCTCAGTTGCTTTATCGCCCAAATCAACCGGCTACCAGAACGCAATCGAGCAAAACGCAAGAGACTCCTTCGGTTATGATCACCAGGATACTCCTCCGCCATCCGTGACTGCCGGGCCAGTTTCGCAGCCGAATTGGTCTACAGGCACTGGCCAACAGTCAGCTCCTGTCCCACGCCCTGTATCTATAACAGCTTCCCAATATACCAGCCCAGAATACCGGAATTCTGGGTCCTACAAACCATCTACAGCGCCACCTGAACATCAACAATTGTCCATTATCACCCAAGGGTTAGCGCCATCTATACGATCAGACGGAAGCGGCGCGTCAGGTTCCAAAGCAGTATCAACATCTTCCAGCTCCATGAGGAAGGATTCTGTCTCTGTGAAGAGCGTGCACTCTCCACAGACCTATGAGATCGGACCAGACAGCTCTCTATTCCTACTGGGTGGACTATGTAAAGGAGCTCGAGCTTTTGCCTCTGGAGGTCCCGGACAGGCCATCAAGAGGGTTGGTGGCGGTTCAGACGGTGCTATAAGACCCAGAGAGTATTCTCAAGAAATGTTGTTTGGGCAAATGCTGGATAATCCAACTGAGACATTGACAGAGCCAACTGCGCAGTGCCTTCATTGTGAGTACAAGACTCCCTACTCGCATTTGCGCCAGGACATGGATCAAGATCGTAAGTCATCCAATCAACCACATTCACTGTGAGGACCAAAGCTCAAGGGAATTTTAGCATTGGCTAGCCAGCAGACAAGAGGGATTCTTCACCGTCCTCGCTTCCTATTTAAATCACATATTGCAGTCCGAAACGTCAACTCGGTGTACTTTGGTTGTCTCTTTTGCGATAAGACCAAGTCTACTCTCCAGGAAGACGACGCCACCGTTTTTCAGTCAATCGATCTCCTATTTCGTCACATTTCTCGGCATGCTCATCCCTTACCGCATGTTCCGGGCGTGGAAGTAGTCTACGAGCACAGCGATATAAACTCACGAGGGCGCCAAGACTGCGATTTATATTTCCCAAATTCTGCCATGACTGCTCTGCAGAGCATGTCTCGAGCCAACGAATCAAACCGCCTCGCATCGTTGCCCGTCGGACGGGCGGTAAAAGACCACGTTAGGAGAAGTAATGAGAAGCCACAAGCAAGACCTGATGCAACCTCGGAGATTCTACAGTTCGTTTCAGGAGCGAGGATAATTGGCGTCGAGTTCCCGGAGAAGTGGGACGGGAAGTGGTGCCAGGGCTGGCACGACGGAGTATTTGGAACATTTCCAAGTAAATTGATCAGCTTGGATATGCCACGGCATGTCAAGATCGCTTCCTTGCCGAACACGCCACGGACGGGAGTAGCGAGATGGAAGTTCGAGAAGCAAAGGCAGCCTGGCTGGCTGGCACTCAAGAAAGGTGACATTGTCTTTAACCTTGCTTGTGGGTTCTCCATCATTAATAACTGGTTCTGACACTGACACTACCTACAGGGGAGGATCCGCATGCATGGTTCTGGAGTGGTTCAAATTCCAAGAGAGAGTATGGGATATTTCCTCGGTCTCATATCTTGATAGAGTCTATAAAGGACGGGTCGCTCAGTCATGAGGATCAACGGCATCGCCCAAAAGAAAAGACCCGCTTCGGTGGCTTGTTTACTAAGTATAAATAAAAGGCAGCAGCTTTGGGATATACTTAGAATGCTGATGAGAGGTTGATAAAAGGATTGTTACTGCTGTAAGGTTAGGGTTTTAAAACAGCCATATTGTATTCTTCTTTCTGTATAGCCTTGCCTGTATGATAGGATATTTAGTTTTAATAATACTGCAGGGGCATCTTAACCAGGAAATAGTTAAAGATCAACGCCGCTTATCCCAAGTTATGTAATGGTGCTTCGAGCTTGAGGAACAAGCCTTAACGGGTCCGTGAGTATAATTAAACCTACCCGACTCTTCATAACTGCATTGTGACACCCAACTCTGCGAGTGACTTTCTCATTAAAAGTTCCTTGCTAGAAGTTAAAAGCTGAATGGTTAAACATCCAGCATTTCACCCAATGATTCTTTATCGCTATCTCGATCCTCGATAAGATAGCTGGTGAATGTTACCCGAGGTTCAGCCAGCGATGCTTTCCATTCCGCCGCGGTCGGGGTCAGTAACTGTCCCGTAAGGCCTAAAACATAAACAATTCTAAATCTGCAAGACTCTAGACGACTGACCGAGAGCCAGACTAACAATAATGATGACGAGACTGTACATGGCTAAACTGGAGCTAGACACAACGAGATTGGACTATGAGGATCGACAATAAAGATGGGCGCTAGATGGGCTAGAACATCGGAGGTTACGGATTAAATGAGCTACCGAGGAAGATGCTGGTTTATCCGAGACATGGAGATCTAGCCATGCAGCCAGGGATACACTAATGATTTTAACTTGCGGAGTTTTATATATCCGCTACTCAGACCACTGAGACTACCCTAAACCTGAGCATTTTCCTCAGTATGTCAGGTATCAGTTAAATGTTTAGCCTCAATGGGATGACCTAATTAATTAATGCTAAGTAATATAGAAGACAACTGGGCTTCCGACATTTGCCGAGTGCGTACATCCCATAGATACTTTTCCACATGCAGCATTGTGTTTTTTTCTCAAGGCTTACAGTTGATGCACAGCATCCTCAGCATGTCAATTGCATCTTTTGTCAATCTCCCATAGTTCTTACCCTAGACATAAACAAAGAACACGTTGCATCAGAAATATGAAAACAGTGGTGTTGCTGTGTCAATGCAGTTTTATTGCCAATGTAACATGCGTTGACACAAATCCCGAGAGATTAACCTCCAGGGACGTAACGCAGAGGCGCAGGTAAAGTTAATTCGCAAACACAATGGAAACGCTGAGCAATGACCTCATTGCATGTGCCGAGATCCACGAATAAGAAAAACAACCCGACGGAAACACCGCAGATGGACTTTTCGGGTCCCTCAGACACCGTTATCTGCGATCTCCCGTGACGTCACGCTACAAGATCGGAAAAATCTGAACGAGAACGAGAGTGACTCAGCGCAGCCTCACGGGTAAACGTAACTGCCGGCCTCCGCGGGCGAGACCGCAAAAGGCGAACGGAGCAGGGGTTCGCCATAACCCCCGACACTCCGCCGCAGATCAGGACTCCAAGAACGCGCTAAGACATCGGCATAAACCTAATTGCTGTCTTGGTCGATCGCACACCAGCAAATCCCCGTCATCCTGAATGCGTGGCAGCGTCGACGGCCGCTGCTGTCGGACTAGCGGGGACGCAGGCAGCCCGACTGTGTGGACTAGATGGAATAGAGTGTCAGCGTGGCTGAAGTATGTCAGACGCATGCTTTGGCCCTACCGAAGCTCCGACCACGTCGTTTGCCTGTGATGACAGCATTGTCGGGGTGCTGTCGGGCCCGGCACTTAGAAGTTGAAGTCTGTGAGGTTGCTGTTATCTAACTTAAAGCCCAATTCATTTCCGCCCAGAAAGTCAAATCCATCCCATTCCATAGACAATTCACTACTTCTCTTTTTTTAATCTTAATTTGGCTGAGCTGATCAATTGCCTGACAACGGGTCAGAGGTCCTTGACTCTGTTTTTCGACAGTCACATTCCAGTCAGATTTACACAAAAACACAACAAACAACAGCCCCACGATTGAGAGAGCTTCACTTTTCTTTGATTTGAACAACAGCTTCAAGATGGCGGAGCGACACTCAATTGAGAGTCCCCCGGACTCAATTGAACTGGAGCATTCAACGGGCAGCGAGGGCACATACACCCGCCCATCGCCCCTTAGACGAAGCAGCACCATGATCATGGATGAGCATGACCAACAAGAACTGCAGAGAATCGCAACTGGCATTTCTCAACGCCGCAGACAGAGCTTCGCTACCGTTCCCTCCAGAATCGCTACCATCAACGAAGAAGATCCAGCATTGGACCCTTCAAACAAAGCCTTTGACCTGTCGAAATGGCTACCGGCTTTTATGCACCAGCTGCAGGAAGCAGGTGTTGGTCCCAAGAGCGCTGGTGTCGCATTCAAGGATTTGAGTGTTTATGGCACTGGAGCCGCACTGCAACTGCAGAAGACTGTGGCGGATATTGTTCAGGCGCCGTTGAGAATTGGCGAGCATTTGAAGTCGGGCAAGAAAGAGCCCAAGAGAATTCTTCATCAGTTTGATGGCCTGCTTAGAGGTGGTGAGACGCTTATTGTTCTTGGTCGGCCTGGCTCAGGATGTTCTACCCTGCTCAAGACTATGACGGGTGAGCTTGAGGGACTGCATCTGGGCGAGGAGTCGATGATTACGTATAATGGTATCTCGCAGAAGGATATGATGAAGGAGTTCAAGGGCGAAACTGGTTACAACCAAGAGGTAAGCCTCTCATCAATTCACTCTGACAGACGTTTACTAACAATTACGTGAACAGGTTGATAAGCACTTCCCCCATCTCACGGTCGGTCAAACGCTCGAGTTCGCTGCTGCATGCCGTCTCCCCACCGACCCCAAAAAGCTCGGCCTTGCTGAGACTCGCGAGGAAGTCGTCAAGGATGCCACCCAGATCGTCATGGCAGTCTGTGGCTTGAGCCATACTTATAACACAAAGGTCGGCAACGACTTTATTCGTGGTGTTTCGGGTGGTGAGCGGAAGCGTGTCAGTATTGCTGAGATGATGCTCGCCCAGTCACCAATGGCTGCGTGGGATAACAGGTAAGCACAATCAATGAGTGATGTTTTACAAAGCTGACATGTACAGTACACGAGGTCTCGACTCAGCAACCGCTCTCAAATTCGCCCAAGCCATCCGTCTAGCCTCCGACTACACCGGCTCCGCCAACGCCCTAGCAATCTATCAAGCCAGCCAAGCCATCTACGACCTCTTCGACAAGGCAGTAGTTCTCTACGAAGGCCGCCAGATCTACTTCGGTCCCGCCCGCAACGCCAAAGCCTACTTTGAGAAAATGGGCTGGGAGTGTCCTGCTCGTCAGACCGCCGGTGATTTCCTCACCTCTGTGACGAACCCGCAGGAGCGCAAGGCCAGACCGGGCATGGAGAACAAGGTCCCTCGCACGGCGGAGGAGTTTGAGCGCTATTGGCATAACTCGCCGGAGTGCAAGAGGCTGAGGGAGGAGATTGAGGTGTATCAGCAGGACTATCCTTCTGATAACCGCCACGAGGCCATTGCGCCTTTGAGAGCGCGCAAGGCTCTTGTGTAAGTTCCCCCTTGCCTTCAAGATATCAACGGTATGCTGATATTGTGTACAGTCAAGATAAGCGTGCTAGAAACAAATCTCCGTACATCATCAGCATCGCAACCCAGATCCGCTTGACCACCAAGCGCGCCTACCAGCGGATCTGGAACGATCTCTCCGCGACAGCAACACACGTCGCCATCGATGTGATCATGTCTCTAATCATAGGTTCAGTCTACTACGGCACTGGCAACGGATCCGCGAGCTTCTACTCCAAAGGCGCAGTTCTTTTCATGGGTATTCTCATGAACGCACTCGCCGCCATTTCCGAGATCAACAACCTGTACTCCCAGCGCCCTATCGTCGAGAAACACGCTTCCTACGCCTTCTACCACCCCGCTGCTGAAGCCATCTCTGGTATTGTGGCGGACATACCCATCAAGTTCATCTCGGCGACTGTGTTCAACATCATTCTGTATTTCTTGGCTGGTCTGCGTCGTGAGCCTGGTAACTTCTTCCTGTTCTTCCTGATCACGTATATCTCGACGTTTGTCATGTCTGCGATCTTTAGGACCATGGCAGCAGTTACGAAGACGGTTTCTCAGGCTATGATGTTGGCTGGTGTCATGGTCTTGGCGCTGGTTATCTATACTGGTTTCATGATTCGTGTTCCGCAGATGGTTGATTGGTTTGGTTGGATCAGGTGAGTGACTTCTTACTTACTACTGAGTGTATGCTAACGATTACAGATGGATCAACCCCATTTACTACGCCTTTGAGATCCTGGTTGCTAACGAATTCCACGGCCGCGAGTTTGACTGTTCCCAATTCATCCCCTCCTACTCCGGAATGACCGGCGATTCCTTCATCTGCTCAGTCGTCGGATCCGTCGCAGGTCAGCGAACAGTCAGCGGCGATGCCTTCATCGAGACCAACTACCGCTACTCCTACTCCCACGTCTGGCGCAACTTTGGTATCCTCCTCGCCTTCCTCATCGGCTTCATGCTCATCTACTTCATCGCCACTGAGCTCAACTCCAAGACCGCGAGCAAGGCCGAGGTTCTCGTCTTCCAGCGTGGTCAGGTGCCCGCTCATCTTCAGGATGGTGTTGACAGGAGCGCGACGAATGAGCAGCTCGCTGTGCCTGAGAAGACGAATGAGGGACAGGACTCTACTGCTGGACTTGAGCCGCAGACTGATATCTTTACTTGGAAGGATGTTGTCTATGATATTGAGATCAAGGGCGAGCCGAGACGTCTTCTGGATCACGTCACTGGTTGGGTCAAGCCTGGCACTCTCACCGCTCTGATGGGTGTTAGTGGTGCTGGCAAGACTACTCTTCTTGATGTTTTGGCTCAGCGAACTACCATGGGTGTCATCACTGGAGACATGCTTGTCAACGGAAGACCTCTCGACGCCAGCTTCCAGCGAAAGACAGGATACGTCCAGCAGCAAGGTCAGTCACACACCCGCATTCAGTGACTTGACAGTACTAACATGTCTCAGATCTTCATCTCGAAACCTCAACTGTCCGCGAGAGTCTCCGCTTCAGCGCCATGCTTCGTCAACCCTCAACCGTGAGCACCGAGGAGAAGCACGAATGGGTCGAGAAGGTCATCGACATGCTCAACATGCGCGACTTTGCCAGCGCGGTCGTCGGTGTCCCCGGCGAAGGTCTCAACGTCGAGCAACGCAAGCTTCTCACCATCGGTGTCGAACTCGCCGCTAAGCCCAAGCTACTGCTCTTCCTCGATGAACCTACCAGTGGTCTTGACTCCCAGAGCTCTTGGGCCATCGTCGCCTTCCTTCGCAAGCTTGCAGACGCAGGACAAGCTATCCTCTGCACCGTGCATCAGCCCAGCGCCATTCTGTTCCAAGAGTTTGATCGTTTACTGTTCCTTGCTCGTGGTGGTAAGACCGTGTACTTTGGCGATATCGGTCAGAACTCGCGTACGCTTCTTGATTACTTTGAGAAGGAGGGTGCTCGGGCTTGTGGTGATGATGAGAATCCAGCTGAATGGATGCTTGAGATCGTCAATAACGCTACCAGCTCCCAAGGTGAAGACTGGCACACTGTTTGGAAACGCAGCCAAGAGCGTGTTGCTGTCGAAGCTGAAGTCGCGAGGATTGCATCTGAGATGTCGTCAAAGAGCCCTCAAGACGATTCTGCCAGCCAGTCCGAGTTCGCCATGCCTTTCCGTGCGCAGCTTCGCGAGGTCACCACTCGAGTCTTCCAGCAATACTGGAGAATGCCCACGTATATCATGTCGAAGCTTATTCTTGGCACGATCTCTGGTCTTTTCGTTGGCTTCTCTTTCTACAAGCCTGACAACACATTTGCCGGCATGCAGAATGTTATCTTCTCCGTCTTCATGATCATCACCGTCTTCTCTACCATTGTTCAACAGGTAAGTTTCCCCTACCACTGTCAGCCTTACAGTATGCTAACTCTCTAGATCCAACCTCACTTCATCACCCAGCGTGACCTGTACGAAGTCCGAGAACGACCCAGCAAGGCCTACTCTTGGAAGGCCTTCATCATTGCCAACGTCATCGTCGAGATCCCCTGGCAGGCTCTTACTGGCATTCTCATGTATGCCTGCTTCCACTACCCAGTCATGGGCGTGCAGAGCTCAGCCCGCCAAGGTCTCATCCTTCTCTTCATGGTCCAGCTCATGCTGTACGCCAGCTCGTTTGCGCAGATGACCATCGCTGCTCTTCCTGATGCTCTCACTGCCTCGTCGATTGTCACTCTCTTGGTCCTCATGAGCTTGACCTTCAATGGTGTTTTGCAGTCTCCCGATGCTCTTCCAGGTTTCTGGATCTTCATGTATCGCGTTAGTCCTTTCACCTACTGGGTTGCCGGTGTTGTATCTACCGAACTGGGTGGACGTCTCGTCGAGTGTTCACGATCCGAGGTCTCTGTCTTTAATCCTCCATCGGGTCAGACCTGCGGCGAGTACATGAAGGCTTATCTCACGCAGGCTCCTGGTCAGCTTCAGAACCCTGATGCGACATCGGACTGTCAGTACTGTTCTTTGTCAAACGCCGACCAGTTTATGGCTGGAAACAGGATCTACTACACCGAGAGATGGCGCAACTTTGGCATTGTTTGGGCCTACATTGGCTTCAATATCTTCGTTGCTGTTGCGTCTTACTACATCTTCCGAGTTAAGAAGTGGAACCTTGGAAAGAAGAAGAAGGCCTAAGTTTGTAATGAGTTGGTAGTCATCTCATACTTGTTTTCTTAGCTGGAGTCGGGTTTGAATCTCAGATTGGTCCCATAGTGGCAAACATTAGTCTTGTAATAGCATTTAAAAGTGTTTAATAATTTCACATTCTATTTTAACATTCCGTCGCAGCAATAACTTTAACCTCTTTTTGGTGCCTTATTATGCTAAGCTTCTCACTTCTGTCTGAGAACTCAAACCTCGGTCGAGAATAAAAGTTTGTTTAGTGATACAGGTGTCTGATGTTCTTCTCTCGTAGCGTCATGTCGCAGTGAGCGAATGTGTCGGCAATAATTTCTGACAGTCAGTGACTTTGTCTTGTGAAATACCTGACTATCTGGATTTGGCTGATGATGGATGAATCATAATGACTGACAAGGTTCAATTTATCCAGCGTCAGCAAATCTTTGAACAGCTTCCTGATCGAGACAGCCCCACCCGGCAGTGAGTCACGCGATCATCAGCATCTTATCGCATCTGAAGTATAATTCGAGATGTTTATTTAAGTGCAAGACTCGCTCTGCATTATTTACACATATTTGACTGAACAATTGCTGCTCATCTTAAACGACATTCACTTGCAATCATGACAACAACGAAACCATCTTGTTCACTCTGTGATGTCTCCTTCGACAAAAGCCAGGAGCATCGAGTGCATGCCAAGAGTGAGGCTCAGTAAGTTTCAGCATACTTTATGCATGCAATGCCAAACACTTGAATACTGACATGTTCACAGTGTCCAAGCTTTGAGGAACCGTGCCGCTGCTTCGGGACTACTTGAGCAATTAAACGAGGACAGCGACAGATTTTCGCATACAAGCAGCGACCAAAAAGACGAGCTCTCAACTAGCGACGATGAAACTGGAGACGAGACATCGAGCAGTGCGATCCCTGAATTTGATCCCACAAAATGCATCATCTGCACGCACAGTGACGAGAGCTTTGATGAGGCCCTTCTCCATATGGAAACTACCCACGGTCTACGGATACCGTTCCGAGACCATTTAATCGTGGACTTAGAGACTGTGATATGGTATCTTTACTTCCTAGTGGCTACATATCGCGAGTGCATTTACTGCGGAACAAGGAGACGGACGGTAGAAGGAATCCAGCAGCACATGAGAGACAAGGGCCACTGTCGGGTTGAGTTGACAGACGAGATGCAAGAGTTTTATGATCTTGAAGGCCTAAAGGCTCATGGCCGAGCAAATGCGGTCTCAGTTGATAACGAGAGTCTTCGGCTATCATCTGGCAAGATCCTTTCCCATCGCGATGCTCCCGTCACAAAACCACGACGAACATCGCCCCAAGAAGACAATGAGGAGGAGAAGGCACATCCTCCTAGCCATGCTGCTTCCGATGCACTTACAGCCAGAGATAAGAAGGACGCCGCTCTTGCGTCGCAATTGGCACGACTCAGCGTTAAAGACCAACAGAGTCTGATACATCTGACAGCATCGGAACAGAGGAGTTTCCTGCTGCAGCGAAAGAAGGAACTGGATGCAGTTCGTCGGGAGGAAAGGAAGATGAGGTTGAAGACGGAGAGGCTGAGCAACAGGACTATGATGACGCACTTCAAGAATGATGTTCCGGGGAGGAGTAACGGATGAGGGATGAAATGGCTGGTTGCTTATATTCGGGACATACGGTTGTCATTACGGACGATATCGCGAAATTGGTAGTGCTCGAATCCTTTGGGATACTAATGATCTTGATTTTTATTTATCATGCCGTGTATTTATGATCCATCGTGTTCTAATTGACTCTGTGAATTTTATCTGTTCAAACCAGTTCGCATTCAATCAGACTCTCAACTCCATTTGCGACAGTCCAAATGTTGCTAACCTTAAGTCCAGCCTCTCCAAGTAGCTTCTCCCAGTTCTGTTGGGTACGTTCTCGCGAAGCAAGGAGAGTAAGCATCATAATATCCAATGCTGTAGCTTCCCACTGAGCGCCAGTATTGGGGATGACGTTCTCGTTGATCAGAAGTTTACTGTAACCGGGCTTCATGGCAGCTTTGACTTGGCTGAGAATCTTGAGACAAGTCTCATCTGACCAGTCGTGGAGAACGGAGTGCATGTAGTATGCGCGAGCACCTAGGTTCCGGTTAGAAAGCGCAAAGACAAAGGATGCAGGGGTAAATACCTTTGATGGGCTGCTCGGTGTAGAAGTCATACTTCATTCGCTCAATCTTGCTGTCTAGTGATGTGATCTGATCAATCACGACGGGAAGATCCTGGAGGATCAGACGACCTGGAGCATCGGGGAACTTGCGGCGAAACTCTCCAATATCATGACCAAAAGAGCCACCGATATCGACCAGCAGAGCAGAGTCATCTGACTTCTCAAAGCCATCGATGAGCTTCTCTTGAACAGGGAAGAAACCTGCATCCATCCAAGACGGTCGACCTTGGCGGTAGCCGCCCATGTGAAGATGGAACAACTGGCCGTATGGTGGGTTGGTGTGAAGATGCTCGAAGAAAGTCTTCTCTGTCTTGTAGCCAAGCTGTAGGGGGGAGTTGCTTATGTCAGTGGCATCCTTCCATGAGTTGATGTCGGCCCATTCGTGGAATTGACCGAGAGCGTTGAGACAGGCTCCTGAACTAAGGATCGTGTTAGGATGGATATATGACAGAGTCTGGGTGCTCTTACATGCAAGGGTATCCGGCGTTGATGAATGGGAAAGCCATTGACTTGATGAAGTTTGTGGCTTGGTATGTATCCTGATCAATCTCGGTGATGTATCCCATTGACGAGACATGTCGCACGAGACGAGCTGTTTAGCATTAGCGACATAGTAAAGGGGCCGAGATAGTGATACACTCACCAAGAAGAGCAGGCTCAATGTTCTTCTCCTTCGCGACATCAGCGACCTTGAACGGCCCATTGATCTTGGCGACATGAGTCCAGACTTCCTTGACGGTACCTGCCGTCAAGGCGCAGTGAAGCGATGGCTCGGCCCATACATGACGAAGCATGGTTTCTCTGGGAGTCTCAAGTGACTGCCACAGGCTCTTGGCCTTGGCCATGAGCTTGAGTCGCGCTGTCGGGTCATCACTATCTAGATCGCCACTAAGAGCATTAATCTCCTTGATCAGAGAAGGGACGGCTTCAATGTTGGCGGCGTTCAGAGCAATGGATACATCGGGCTCATCCGACTTGGTACCGTTGGTATCTGGGGTGCCGTCTGAAGAACCAGAGGAACTCAAAGCTGAGACGGAAGTCTCGAGCTTCTTCTCGGTTCCGCGGTATTCCGTTTCCGGGACGGTATGTCCGTTTGTGTGAGAAACAGTTGTGTCAGCCATAACGAAGAACTTTGTGAAAAGAAATGCCTGTGTATGATCCACTTGAGAAAAAGGAAGCAAGGGAATTAATGTCAGTGATTTGAGTGATTCAGGAGGGATCAACAGCAATAAAAAAGAAAGGAAAGCAGCAGAAGTGCCCAGAGCTCATCAATGCATGGCATGATAGCTTGGCCGTTGGCCGAACCCAATCCTCCAACCGTTACAGGTCCATTCTCATGCATGTCGTTGTGAAAACCGACCAATTGGGGATGCTTGGCAGAGGACCAGTCGTTCGGGTTGCATTCAGACGATCTTCGAAACGGCCTGACACCACCTTCCTGGTAAACCTTTTGCATACCAAGGATATGACAAGATGCACTGATTCGTCTGCGAGTGCTGATCACTGGATCATACGACGACATTGATACGTTTGACGGGGGCACAGAGAGCGATCTGCGTTAAGTGAACGGGTATCTGGGACAAAGCTCCGTCTGTGAACCTGGGAATTGTAACGTTGAACCAACAGCATGGTTTTGATCCTGATCAGGGGCTTGGCCGAGTGCTACGTCGAACCAACACAGCTCGAACCCTTGTAAGAGGGGAAAGAGAGGACAACTTGACACCAGGCCGAGGAGATAGCGAGAGGTCAGAAACAGATGCTTGAAAAGCAGCAGTGGTCATCAGATGGCAATAACTTCTTGGAATTGAAGGGGGTATTATATGGAAGTATAACAGAAGAGCAGGTCTATGTATCATCTATTCACATGTGATGCAGACGAAACTCAAATATCAGAAAGTCTGTTATGGAGAAATGTGGTAGCCAAGGGTGGAGCCAACAGTTGGTAACTGGCACCGGGAAATTGGGCCGCTTCGCCAATTGAGCCGCTTTTGGGTCGATGTGTGCCAAGCAAAATGACGACTGGGAATAGCCGAATATACGAGGAGCGTGGTATAAGTACGCGGTAAATCTAAGCACTCAATAATGCTATATCTAACTATCCTAATAGACAGCATCGTCGCTCTGTTTACTACTGCAGTGGTCTGATAAGAACATGCCAGGAATTGTCTTTCACGGCAAGGATTCAAGAAGTATAATGATCATATCAGTTAGTTCTGAAGTCAAGCAAGGGTTACAACGATCCTTGGCGACACATCCTTCGGAAGGTTTGGATCGACATGTCAACCCCTGAGTCTCAGTTCAAATTCGGGGAACCGGAAATGGCCCCCACTATCCGTTACAGTTGTTGGTTGTTGGTACGCGTCGACATCTGCAACCTCACTCCACCGACAACCTTGTCCTTTTACTCCAAGTCTGCCCACCTTGCGAGATTTAACCACTTCGACGGTTCCCAAGTCAGCCAAGGCAAGTATGAGTCGACACATGTAGCGATAGAAAAAGCACTGTTTCGGCGAATGCGGCTTCATGGTTGCTCATCCTTCAGCAGCTTCGTATTAACAAAAATTCCTTTTCGCCTTCGCCAAACTTAACCCTGGCTTGTGACAAGATTCCTGGCAAAAGGTTCGATGATCCATGGTATAGCATGGTTGGACTCCTGTGCCTCTCATCAAACAGCCATGCCCCCCCCCTTTCGGCAAACATGTCTACTCGTTCCTGCAGGACATAAGATCCAATCCTCTGGATTCGACCCAACCAACATGAGTGAATGAGACCTTTTCCCTTCTTCCTTGAGTTATTTTTCGTATACGTGTGCGCTTGGCAGACAATGTCTTCTCCCCATCACACGCAGGCGTATCTCGACGCTGATAAGGGCCCGACTATTCTTGGGCTAGTCATCGCCGTGTCTATCCTGAGTACCATTTTTGTGGCTGGCCGTGTATATACTCGAAAGAGGATCATAGGCGCATTGCACCTAGATGACTGGTTCACAATCGTTGCAGTGGTTTGTTCCCCCACGATCTTTGTCTGTGTGACGCTAATTAGCTTCAGGTCTTCGAATGGTGCCAAGTTGGTGTTACAGTTGTAGCTGTTAAGAACGGTAATGGCAGACACTTCGATCTTCTCAACGTGACTCAGCAGCAGAATGTCATTCTATACACTATCTTGGGCTTCCCATTTGGCGTCATGGCCTTTGGGTTTCCCAAGCTCGCTGTCGTCGCGCTCATCACACGACTTATGAATCCCGGACGACTACACAAGATATTTCTTTGGGTGCTTGCTGGATGCTGCATGATGGGTTTGATAGGGTGCATCATCATTCTCTTTGCTCAGTGCTCGCCTGTCGAGTCGCAGTGGACGTTCTCGATCACTGATAAGAAGTGTTGGAGTCCATATGTTCTTGTCAACTTTGCCATTTTTGCTGGTGGTAGGTAAAACGCGTTGACGACAGGACGTCTTGCTGACATTTGACTAGCCTTGTCTGCGTTTACGGACTTGTACCTTGCTGTGTACCCTGCCGTGGTGTTGTTCCATCTTCAAATGAACAAACGGAAGAAGATTGCCCTGTCGTTTGCATTGGGTATCGGTTCAATGTAGGTTCGCGTTGTCGCGATAATTCAGGGAATACGCTGACCTCTATCTCTAGCGCTACCATTGTAGCCATCTACAAATGCACCCGTCTACCATCGCTTGCAAGTAAAGACTTCTCCTGTAGGTGGCTTGTATCCTGGGTCGCGTCCTTGCACTGACAGCTGATAGACGAGACATCCGACCTGGTCATCTGGACTGTGTGAGTAACATTACATGTGCCAGCATACGAACGACCACTGACTTTATGCCTCTTAGTATCGAAGCAAGCACCATCATCATCGCCTGCTGCATCCCAGTCCTCCAACCCCTCGTAGACGCCCTCCTAGGCCGCCGAGCCTTCGGATCCTCCCCCGGCTACAAAAACTACAACTCCTCCGGCTACCAGAACTACGGCAATTCCCGAACCGGCCCAAACATCGAGCTCAGCGACAGTAGGAAACTGCGAAGCGACGATCGAGGAAACATGACGAACGTGAAGTACCTCGGGTCTGGGGCCGCGGAACTTGACTCGCAGGAAAGTATACTGCGGCACGATGGTGCAAAGACAACGGATGCCCATTCGGCGGATGCTCATTCTGTTAATGCGCCGACTGAGGGTGAAGTTCCTCGATGAAGGTACTGATGCCGAGCTATGGATCAGGGATGTAAGATAGTCAGTACGAATTTAATGCGTCTATGCTAGACTTCCAAATAATACGTGGCTCTTTGATGAACAATAAGTGGTATAAGTTGGACGTCGGACTGTGTTTAGCGATGTCTTGTGCACTCCGCAGCAGCTTTGACCGCTCGCTCTCCCTTCTTTCGGACCCGTCGATAGCGGACCCGTCGATAGGGCCAGTCAATAATAACATGCGGCGCACCATGGTCAATGCGAAATGCCAGCTGGTAAATGATCTGTACTGTAGTTCTTTTGTTGTCGCATGTGATGAGCTGGTGTCGCTCCTGTTATGTCAATCCATGGGCGCCAAAGCAAAGCAGCCTTGGGCCTTGGAGCATCGAGTGTCCTCGTTGATGCATCTCAGCAACGAGATGACAAGATAGCAACTGGCGCTGTCGTCACTAAACATGCCGTTTTCTGCTGGAATTCCCAAGGAAAAGACATGCAGATTGGCAGTAGTGGCATATCACAAGGCTGCAGGGAAATGTCCCTCTGGCACGCATGTCATACCGCACGCGACAAAAAGGACTTTTGGTGATATGCATTTCTAGCAAACGCCAGCGAAGTATCCATTATTGAGCGGCAGAAGGTGTCCTTGAGCGCAGCCGCCCCATGGAAGTGGAGAAGGAGATACACCCCAGATTCCAAGCTGGATATTGAACACGAGTCATGAGCTTCAGGGTACCATACGGCCCGAACCGTGCCCGGCTGTATGACCTCATATACCAAAGGTTCACGTCACGTCAATTATACAACTTCTCTGCTTATCCCGGAAGGATAATGATTCAGGTAGCTGCAATTCGTTGAAGTCACGGGCATGGAATGAACTGCATATTGTATAGATATAACTGAACATGGCTTCGTATTGACACAACTGCTACATAAAAGCCACTTGGACATACCACAATTACAAGACTTGACACCCCACAACACCAGGATATTAGAAGGTGTGAAGGTAGTCGCCAATGTAGGAGCCACCGATCTTCGAGACCTGCTCAGCAATCTCCCCAGCACCGAAAGACTTGGCCAAGTTCTTAGCAGCCTCTGAAAGCTTGCCTTGGATAGTGACAATCATGAACCGGTGCTTCAAAAGTTAGCAGGATTTATTCAAGATTTCCCGCGGTGTGCATACCTGGTAAGGCTTGTTGTCCTTGTCATGAAGAGCAACCCAGCGGCCATCCCCATTCTTGTTCTTCTGACCATACTGGAAGCGATCACTAATGCTCACGATCCAATTGTCTGATGCAGGTGTTAGTAGTTGTCCAACTAAGTTAGTTGTCATTCTGAGTACGTACTGCCATCCTGTCGAGCACCAGGAAGCTTTCCAATGTACTCATTGCTGTTAGAGTCCTTGTAGAAGCGGTCCTGGATGTACATCAAGACGTTGGCATTGCCCTTGGATTGGTTCTGGGCATTGACGACGTAGTAACGGGCGCTGCGAGTGCGGAACATCTGGGACCAAGAGATCTCAATAGCGTTCTGCTCGGCCTCCGCGGTGTAGGCGGGGACAGAGAGTTGATCTCCTTTGGTAGGGATAGACATGATTGAGAAAGGTTTGGTGGTTTTGTTTGTAAGAGGTAAAGATGCTGAATGATAGTGATGAGAATCTTGGAATAACGTGAAAAGCTCTGGACTTTAAATACTCGAATTGTCGATGATGAAGAGCTGGTTCTACCTCTCATTGCAATACTATTCATCGTAGGCGCAGCTGAAAGGAAGCTCTAGATTCATGGTGACCTGTCATCGCCACTGATTCAGACGAGCGCTGATCAATAGTGTCATTAATTCCGGAGCTATTGGGATCGATACACGCTAGTGAGCACTTACATACAGTGCAGTAAACTCTAAAAGCGTGCTTTGTGCATTCGCCCGTCAACTAGGGCTGTCAAAAGTGAGCTGTAGACAAGTTTAACAGGCAACTCGATGACCTGTGATAGGCCAGCACCGGACCATATCCTCCCTCACCATATTTTGCCATGTACCGTTCTGGAATAACGAGGCTAGCTGAGCTGCACAGCTCGCCACACGCGATCAAATCGGGGCGCTATTGAACTAGTGGTCTAGGCCCATGCATGTCTCGGCCGCCCCTAATCCATATGAAGCCACACCTTGCACGGATTAGCTGGGCGGT
This sequence comes from Fusarium pseudonygamai, assembly GCA_013186785.1. Classification (NCBI taxonomy): domain Eukaryota; kingdom Fungi; phylum Ascomycota; class Sordariomycetes; order Hypocreales; family Nectriaceae; genus Fusarium; species Fusarium pseudonygamai. The sequence continues at coordinate 57,544 of JAAQRH010000497.1, read as the reverse complement.
TGAACTATCAACGTTAATTGCGATATCACACGTCTCATGCAGCCACGACGGTTATTCACATGACGGTATTCTCGCATATGCAGGGGCACTCCGATTTTAATTATCGTGGATGGATGACTGTGGCTGGCTGTTGAGTAACTCTGGGTACTGTTTTGAACCAAGACTTCCTCGATTTGTACGAGGCCGAGACAATGTTTCCTGTAAAGGCACAGGCTCAGTCATGTTTGACGCGCGGATATCTGGAACAGCTCCTGAATAAGGCTGGCTGCGATGAGACATGCAGCAATAATTGGGAAGGGAATCGCAACACTATTGTGCTCATGTGAAGATTGTCACCGAAGTGGTCACGTTGCAGATCTCAGCATGGTTACTATATTTCGCGTTTAGACTCGCCGGTATAACAGTTTGATTCAGAACGCCTGCTCAAAGGAATGGGAATTGCCTAAGTCTTAGGAGCTTGACTTGAAGTCAGAAGAGAATGATAAATCATGGCACAGATACAAACCTACTACACTCGAAACGTATACTTAGTGCATTTTGAATCACCCAGTATTTTACGATGTTACAGCTATTAAAACATAGAAATATTACTTGGCTTTCACACAGTCCTACTAGTCGTATATTCCAAATGTCCAAACAACCATCTTCTGATTGCTGTACAAGACTGGCACCAGGACTCTGTTGGAACTAGACATACTATCAAGAAGAATTACTCAAAATAGCACATGCGATAGCAAATATTTGTGGCATGGGCTAGTGGCGGTTGCTGAATCCAGGCTGGGCGGACAATCGAAAGAGAATAGGCATGTGGCAACGGAAATCACGTCCCTTTCCGTGCCTTTCAGCTCTCTCCAAAAGTGCATCGACATGGATTTAGCATACCAAAGGGAAGATCAAGTCGAAAATGTTCAGCAGGCGCCCGCATCTGCAAGCCTTCGATAGCCGCCTGCATCTTCACTCAATATCACATAGCCTCGTGTTGTGACACAGCCTGCATGACTATCGAGTCGCAGGCTGAAACATTCTCCACCACCTTGAAGACCAAATATTTGCATCTAGATCTCACAAACTGCTCTTTATGGATAGTTGATTGGTTTCGGCGCTGCTGAAGAGAAGACTTCGGAAATGAATACTGAAAAGGGATAAGGAGGATTAAACGGAAATGTCCATGTGAAAGACTTCTGAGAAATGGAATCATGTTGCTGGTTCTAAAGGATAGAAGAAAGACCCTTACTAACGAAATTAAGATATAAGATCTCATCTGTTTCCCTCTCAACCATTCTGTATCACTCACTTCACTCATCAACTCTCTCACTATCACTTAATATTTACATCTCATCACACTTCTTACTATGTGCGCTACCTTCAACGCATCCAGCCGCCCGGCTGCATGGACCCTCGACCAGCCAGAGGCTGACGTCGCAGTTAACTCGTCCGAGTTCAACTCCACCGGGCTCTCTGCCACTGACTTCTGCTCCACTGGCTTCCAGCCCATCGTTGAGAAGACTGGGCTCACTCTTCCTGACTCTGCCATTTCTCCCGAAGCAGGAATGTCTCGCTGTAAGTCTTCTTCTTACATCAGAACTACTAATACTCACCATCCCCAGCCATCGTGAAGATCGAAGCGCGCTTTGCCAACAAATTAACCGGCTACTCCATCTGGAAGATCAGCACCGGACTCCTCGTCAGCCCCGACCTCGTCGTCGCGGGTAGCGAGGCCGTCTACGATGCGGAGTATCAGCTTGGTGCAGCTACGCAGGTCAAGTGCTACATTGGCTATCGCGGACGTGACATCCAGCCCCGAAATGGTCAGCGTGTTGTTTTCTCCGCCGACTGGACTGAAGGGTCGGAGAGGCGCTCGCGAGATATCGCTTTCATTCAGGTTGGGCAACCTTTCACTTTGAGTGCTCCTGTTCAAGGTATGCCAAACCAGGTTGCTTCACTGCTTTCGTTTACTAATAAATCGGAATTTTTAGGCGAGCCCGCACTTATTCCCGTCACTGTTTGCACCAACTGCAGCTCCCACGATGCCACCGTCCCTGAGGCCACACAGACTGATTCTCCCGCTCCCGTTTGCGTTGAGCCCGCAGTCGAGGAACCTAAGCTCGAGATACCTGCCCCAGCAACTGAACCAATCCCTGAACCCGACTACATTGACATCAAGATTGACAACACGCCGGATACTTCCGTCTCCGATGATGTTGATCCCTTCTACGAAACCCTCAAGACCGTATCCCAAATCGACACCAAGACCCTCGACATCGAATCCTCACTAATCGATGATGTCGGCCAATTCGTCAGTGTCGCCGCTGGCTCTCTCGTCAGCCACGTCGTCGGCGCCGAGACCATCTCCAGGGGCAGAGCAACCAAGCTCTCTGGAGTCTCTGAGCGTGCACTCCTCGCCGAAGCATCTCTCCAAGCTGTCTTCGCCATTGAACAGTCCACCGAGCTTGATGAGATTATTGCAGCGATGAAAGATAACTGGACTTCGAATGCGCCACAAGTCGAGCAGCTTTCTGAACTTCTTGCACCGTACCTTGCCGAGGCTGCTCGATACATCATCGAGTATCATCAGGAAGACGAGGGTGCGGGGAATGTCACTCCCTCCAAGGCCCCGAAGCGCCGAAACCTGGGCATTCGACAGTTCCCCGTCAGCGATGCAACCAAGGGGTTTGTAAAGGGTCTCTTCGAACCTACTCTTCCTCTAGCAGGTCGCGAGGATGTCTTCTCCTCTCTTGGTCCCGCCCTCCGCAGTGCTGTTTCCGCTCTTGAGCAAATCGTCTGCCAAGCTGGAACCACCGCTGTAGATGTGAACACGGCCAAGCTTCTCACCAAGTACAAGGGTCCTGCGCCCTCAGCCGGCGACATTGAAGCAACTCGTGTTCTCGTCCAGCGCGCCATCATGGCCGATGCCGCTTACCAGGCCCTCTCTACCCTACCCCGCGAAAAGCTCCAAGTTCTGAAAGTCATCCCTCTGGATACCGAGCTTCCTCCCGCTGACAACATCTTTGACTTCATCAAAAACGTCATTCAGAAGATTGGTCCTGTTTGTCTTCATGATGCCAGGCAGGCTGTGCACAAGTTCTTCCCTCTCCTCGTGGATACTCCTGCCAAGGCCAAGGCTCCCCAGCCTGTCCCTGCAAAGACCGTGGGCAGCAAGTTTGCTCTTCGAGACTTTCTGAGCAGCAAGAAGGGTTCTGTTAAGACACTTTGAGTATATTACTACGATTGAGATGGTGCTTGGTTATGCGATTATGTGTTTGGATTCATGGAGGATAGACCAAGGGAAGACAACCCAACGAAAAAATAACGAGTCGACATGAAGTTGGAGTGGCGCCAGTGGAAAGTTGAGGATCAAGCTTGTTTACCATCGGAACCGGCCGCAACCGGAAACTTCCCTTTGTCTTTGTCTTTGTATCTAGTTATTCTAATTTTGTGCTTCTGTATTTAGTTTTTCTTTCTGCTTAATTGAAACCATCAGCTGTTGCAATATCATGTCAGCCCTATTCATGTCCAACGTTAGCGGGCTTGTTACAAATGGCAATTTCCGTGAGATCAGCTGAATTAGGCATGATCCACCGTCATCGCAGTACCGTGTCGTGTCAATGTCGGAGCGAGGTGGCCTATCATGTTGGTTCCCGCGTATTCGCTGACCTCGTTTATTTCCGCGCTGGGAATGCCCTCTCCACTGTGATGCGGGGATACCAAAGTCCCGTTCTCGTTCAACAGATCATCACTCAGAGTACATCTCCAAGTGAACGAGGTCCCTCACCCCTCTCCCATACTCGGCACTGTTCAGCAGTGAATTACATCCCCTCACCTGTTCCCTGAACCCATCAGCCCTGTGGCCATTGGGTATAACCCCCCTCATCAGCCCTGGCCATTGGCTTCTTCTGCGTTCGCTGGCATCGCAACGTCATATCCCTCTGTGGCTTAGCTCGTGCCGAATGTTCCGAGCTGAGACACAGCCTCCACAACCGGCCTCCAAAAAAAACCGAAACTCTCTCGGCCGAAGAAGCCGTCAGTGGATCTCAACCTTTTTTATCGCTGTCCACGGAGAACGAACTAGCCACTCGAGACGCGTCAGTCCCTGCAACCAGTCAAAGCACTAATCACCATCAAACTCTAGCATGTGCTTAGACCCAGTGAGATCATACCCGTTGGCTATCCCGTAAATTGCGCCCCTTGGCTGAAGGGCTCTACTCAACTTATTTATCCTTTGCAATCCTCCACTTTGAGTTCCCATCTTTCTTCGTTTCATCTTTCATTCTTCTACATCTGTTTTTTGTTTTGTTTTGGATACTCAGAATGCTCGGCTTCGTGGCCCTCTCGCTCTGGCTCAGCGCAGCAATCGCTGCTCCGGAAGACTCGGCTTTGATCCCCAGGGTCAATTCAGTCGAGATCCGAGCCCTACCAAATTCTCCGAGTGGCGGATATGCCCCGAAAGTAGTCGACTGCCCATCGACGCGTCCCAAAGTTCGTCTCGCCGATGAGTTGTCCAGCGAGGAAGAATCATGGGTTCGAAAGCGCAGAAATAACACCATCGATGACCTCAAAACATTCTTGTCGCGAGCCAACATTTCTGGTTTCGATGCTGAGAGCTTCGTTGAGAAGCATAAGAACAATGCGACTGGTCTACCAAACATCGCCATCGCCGCGTCGGGCGGTGGTTATCGCGCTTTGATGAACGGTGCAGGATTCCTCTCAGCTGCTGATTCGCGCAACAACAAGACAGGCCCCATCAGCGGCCTACTCCAGTCTGCGACATATCTAGCTGGTCTTTCTGGCGGTGGCTGGCTCGTGGGTTCCATCTTCGCCAACAACTTCTCCACAGTCCCAGCTTTGCAGTCCGGTGACAAAGTCTGGCGTTTTGACCGCTCCATCTTCAAGGGTCCCAAGAGCTCTGGTATCAGTCTTCTCAACACTGCCGAGTACTGGGATGAGATGAAGGATGCCGTGGACGACAAGGACAAGGGCTGGAACACTACGCTCACTGATTGGTGGGGACGCGCATTGTCGTACCAGCTTGTCAATGCGCCTGAGGGTGGACCTTCGTACACTTTCTCTTCTATTGCTGATACCTCCAACTTCAAGGACGCAGACACGCCCTTCCCTATCCTCGTTGCTGATGGTCGTGCTCCAGGTGAGCGCGTCATCTCCTTGAACGCCACTGTATACGAGTTTAACCCATACGAGTTTGGTACATGGGATCCTACAACTTTTGGCTTCGTACCTACAGAGTATCTCGCCTCCAACTTCACCAACGGAACCATCAACTCCAAAGGTGAATGTGTTCGAGGTTTTGACCAGATCGGCTTTGTTATGGGAACATCTTCTTCACTGTTTAACCAGTTCCTTCTCCAGAACATCACCAAGGTCGGTAAAGAGAATGACATCCCAGACATCGTTGTCAAGGCCATTGAGGGCGTCTTGGTTGGCTTGGATCAGGATGATGAGGATATCGCTGATTATACGCCTAATCCCTTCTTTGGATGGAACCCTACCGACAAGAGCGTGAATTCCAAGGACCGCCAGTTGACTCTTGTCGATGGCGGAGAGGATCTGCAGAACATCCCTCTTCACCCGCTTATCCAGCCCGTTCGTGGCGTTGATATCATTTTCGCCATTGATTCGTCTGCTGATACGAACAACAACTGGCCCAACGGCACTGCTCTTCGTGCTACATATGACCGTGTTGGTTCTACCATTGGCAACGGCACTCAATTTCCCTCGGTCCCATCAGCCGAGACCTTTATCAACGAGAAGTTGAACCAGCGCCCCACGCTCTTCGGCTGCGACGCCAACAACTTTACTCTTTCAGACGGCGAAGTTCCACCTCCGCTGATCTTCTACATCCCCAATGCTCCCTACACCTATCACAGCAACGTCTCCACCTTCGACATGTCATATACCACTACAGAGCGCGATAACATCATCCACAATGCTCTCAACGGAGCCACTCAGGGTAATGCTACCATTGACAAAGAGTGGCCTACTTGCGTGGTGTGTGCGGTCATGAGCAGAAGCTGGTGGAAGGCGAATGAGACTGTTCCTGACGCATGCAAGACCTGCTTTGATAGGTACTGCTGGGATGGAAAGACTAATGACACTGCTGTTAAGAGCTATGAGCCTGAGTATATCATTGGAGGAAATGCGACCGCGGAAGCGGCAGATAATGCTGCTGGAGACAGGCTCGGTCCAAGCTGGTATGTGTCGGCTGGTCTCGGGGCTGCGGCTTTGTTTGCTCTCATGTGATGGCGGGAATTTATTTGTAATATTCGATAGACTTGAATTTTCACACTTGTTCAACTTTACCGGTCCTTGTGTAATCATTGTGTAACTGTATCCTGCCTTCTATGACCGTACTAGCCTATTGGTGACTGAACCTTTGCTCTTCTTTCTCTTCCATCAAAGGAGCCAAGTCGCCTGTTCTACTGCCTGATCAATCCTGCCAGCGGCAGAATAGTCGGCTTGAAGTTGCCGAAGGAGATAACTTGGCATGGTTGTGGAGGTATTGGTGATCTAGTGAACAAGTCTATTATTTTGACTCTATCTATTGCTGTTGTAACAACGCCCTCACATCTTCAACGACCCGAGAAGCTCAGTCAGCTGCGGCACATCAGCCGGAATCTCCTCCCACGTCAGTAACTTCTGTGACTTTGCGTTAATCATATTCGTGTAAATATCCGCCATCCTCCTACTATCCCAAACGCCCTCCCGTCTCCCCAAACACCTCAGAAGCCTCACCGCCTCCCATTGCACGCTCGTGTCCTGACATGATATGATAACGTAGGATATTGGTGGGACCAGATTCGCCTGGAATGTAAAGATCTGACCCTTATCGCTTTGCGTCATCTTGATGATCTCTTCCGCCTTCTTCAGTATCTCAATACAATCCGCTGTTTCGAGGTCATCGTCGATGTGGTTGAGCTTGAAAGTCGCCTGCCATGTCGTCTCTTCGCACTCGAGTACTTTGAACCGAAAGAGCTCTGATGCTGAGGCCTTGGATGGATCAAAGGTCTTTTTGAAAGCTTGATATCGTGCGCTCCAATGATGGTAGAACGCTTCTGAGACCAACTCTTTATCTCGCCGTGCGCATGAAACCCCACCATCGCCGCATAGCACCCTGTCTGAGCAATCTGGGCATTCGGCGTACAACTCTACATCACAAAGCGTCTCGACGTGTGTCAGCGCCGCAGCCGCAGCTTGTGCTGAAGTAAAAGGTTCGCCCGGTACTTCTAGATCAATCGGATCCTGCTTATCAGCCCATTCTGTAATCTCCGCGACAAGCTTGGGGGAATGGTTGTCCCCCACGTAAAAGAACAGGTCAGAGGCCAGACCGCATAACGAAGGGCCAATATTTTCCATAAACTTCGCCAGATCCCATCGATCACAGGCGTTCAATAAAGAGAATGCGGCTTCCAAATGCCGCGTGACGTTCTTGTAACGCCCGTAAAGACTCTCTGTGCAGATAAATATTAAACAACAAGTTAGAATAACCTGAAAGTCTTTGTCAGGTGAGTTCATATACTCTTGCATCACCCGAATGGCATTGTTGTACTGCTGGATAGATGCGATCTCGTAAGATTGAGCGATGGATTGCGTTAGCGAGTCAGTCTGGGTCTGAAGCTTGAACGCCTTATGCGCCCCTCCCAGCGCCCCAATAGCAGCCTTGACGGGTTTTGAAGTCTGGCTGAGCGGTAACGCATACGCGTGCCAGAAACTCATCGCGTTGAGTGAACTTGCAAGTTCTGATACTGTGTATGTACGGAAGTGGTGGCAGAGATCTATCTCTATCGTTGAACCGAATGTCTCTGGTGATAGAGCTGCTGGGACGAGAAGTTTTGAGGCTGTCGCGAGGCGCCGAGACATGAGGTCATACTGTTTTCTGTGGAGGGCGAAAGATTTTGTCTTTGGTTTGGTTTCTGGGGGAGCGATGTAGCCGTCGCACGTCCGCTTGTCCTTTTCACATCTGAAACACGTGGGTTTTCGTTCATCGCATTTGAGATGTCGGATTCTGGACTACGATCAGCAAAGTCTCAGTTCAGCGTGTGATAATAGGCTACAAACTTGCTACGTCAATTAGCAGATAATAAGAAATGTCTGAGCGGTCGACTCACCAAGTTCTACAGCCAGATCTCACCTTGGGCGCCCTCGCCCTCTTCCATTTCACCTTTTCGCCAAAGTCTGACATTCTGGCGTGAGATCAGGACGACGATCCCCCACGTGGTGATAAGCGGGCATGCGACGTATATGATAAACACAAGCACAGGCCCTTCATTCCAGGGAAACGTCTCCCGTTACATAGCGTGAGTCATGAGGGATGTCGAGAGATTGAGCAGGGAGAAAGTGACAATTTCTTTGGAAGGGCCGGGGCCTCTCGCGATCTACGACGGAAGAGGTAAAGAGGCTGGCCCCCTGGAGGTGGGGTCATTGAACTTTGTGCGCACAGCCCGCCCTGATCTTTGGGTGAGCACTGCCTGGAGCGACCCAATTTCACAGTAACCACCTTCTGAATGCGTCTGCCGGGGTGACGAGTTTGTAGGGCTAAAGATGGGGCTCTTTGGAGGTTATTTTATCCTTATGTCTGCCTTGTGAAGCAAGGTTATCTAAGGTTTCTAAACGGAGCGGCCGCTTCCGGCGGCACTTAAGATTGCCTGCCGTGACTCGGAGTATCATTTCGCCGCTTCATGTAACATTCGTAAAGCAGTTTCTATAAATAGACATACCGTATATGAGCCTCGGCATGTCCAATTTAGGACCAAGCTATTGGCGTTTTCATTTCCTTGAACTCAATAAATTCTTAGCTTGTAGTATTTCCAGGAGACAGGACCTTTCTGTCTAACGTTCTTGGTGCTTTCGAACACAGAGAAAGAACTAATGCGACTAATCTTACATATAGGGTTAAGGGAAATACGTACTTGACAAGCATAACGTAAGCCTAATCAACATGCAAAGCAGCTTCAACCATGCCGTTACCAAGCAATTCCCATACCAATGATGAGACCATGAGGAGAAGCCTCCACTGGCTATAGCCATACTTACTGGACTCCCATAGGCTAAGTATTCTAAGTATTGCGTCAGCTGACGGCTTATGACTTGTCTGACTGTAAGCAACTAATCTCCATAAATACACAGACTAAGACTCCAGTACTTGAGCTGAAACTTCTCGCAACAATACAAAACCAGCGAGAGACATCGAGGTTCATCACCGCAAGTATGACATCGCAACAAGAACTCAGAGAGGCTATCGAAAACACAACCCGACAGTTCTTAGGTGCCTACAAAGAAGCCGGCGAACAAAACGACCCAGCACTCATCAACCGTGATGTCACCGACTCTTGCAAAAGATACTTCAAGCCAGCCGGTGTTCTTCAGCTATTCGGGTCACCTCCGGAAGAGGGCTTGAGTAACGCCGACTACGAAGCCGCCATGGCGCTCGACCTCAAGAAATATGTAGTCACCTACAGCGACATTTCCGACGTGACTGTCGACACCGAGTCGCGCAAGTCAGCAGCGACAACTGTGACGGGGATGAAATATAAGGATGGCGAAGAGGATGTCATAGAACATTCGTGGGTCCTGGACTTTAATGAGAATGGGTCCAAGGTTACGAAAGTCATCGAGTTTTGCGATATGGATGGGCTGAGAAGGATGTTTGCCAAAGTGTACAGTAAGAAGGAAGGGATTGAGAAGCCCAGAAGCTAGAATGCATGACAATGCAGAGTAACGCTGCATGTTGTGCATACTCGACGGTTGAAGTTCATAATAGCCAATCCATTTACCCAGCTTGTGTATCTAGGATAAGATTCCTTTTTGCGAACCACCACTGATAACCTCAAATCGTGCTTGTGTGATACAGCCGATAGTCCAAAGCCCAACTAATAGATGTACCGGAACTGGGGAATCTCCCTATCCGTCTTGTCGCTAAGATTGATCCCTTCCAATGGTACCTCTATGGCATCTCCCGCATCGTCCCGCTTCTTGTTCTCCCAGATGAGATAGAACCGCAGGGAAATACAGAGAACAGCAGAAATCGCCAGGCAAATCATAACAGCCAGGAATCCCGACTTATAGCCAGGGGCCTCGGAAGGGAAGAATAGATGGGGACCGATGATATTTCCAGCACAATATGCGATAAAGACCTGATTCAATTGAGCGTACTGAGGGGAGGGACTAATGAGACTGGGATGTACTTACCATAGCACTAACTGTAGTCTTCTTAGTAAAGCCCGCGAAATTACTCGATACCATAGCCATGGTCATGGGGAAATTGGCAGTAAAGGCGACTGCAAGAGCACAGCCCATGACGCGAGTCCACTTATGCGCTGGGTCAACCTCACGCACCATGACGGCCCCGATGATGCTGACAACGACATTGAAAGTCATGAACAAAAGTCGAGTATTTGGGAGATAGGTGCTTCCAGTGACAGAGATGAGAACAAAGACCAACTGAAAAACAGATGGTAGGATATTAATAAGGAGCGTCTTTAGGACAGAAAAGCCAAGGCCCTGGATAACAATAGTGTTGAACTGTAAAGCTGTGAGTCACCAGATCCAAAGACGCAAGGGCATGACCTACTGTCAGGAGTCCATTGTTGGGGATAATCGAAGCCAAATAAGCGACTGAGAGAAGCCATGCATTTGGGTCGCAGAGTGCCTCCATGACCTGCTCCCTCTTCCACTTGTCATTCTTGATACCAGTCATGTTGGTCTCGACTCTAGCAACGGCTTGAGCTCTCTCATCCTTGGTTAAGAAACGGGCATTCGCGGGCGTGTCAGGGAGGAAAATTAGAACCATGATGGAAACAGTTATCGTCAAAGCTCCAAAGCAGATGAAGATGGCCTGGAAGAAGTTAGCATAAGAAACCAGCCCCATGATATAGAGCACTTACCTTCCAAGGGGAGAATGTGTTGATTTCACCAAAGCCATAGCTGACAAGGCCGCCAAGAATTCCTGCAGACGTGTTGCCGAGGAACCAAGCACCTTGACGCAAAGGCTGCTCTGATCTCTTGTACCACATCGCCACAATCATGGATAGGCCTGGGGCGATTGCAGTCTCAGCTATGCCGAGAAAGAAACGAGTAGCTAGTAAATCTTTGGCGTTGCGGCAAAGAGCCGTAAACATTAGGATAGCTCCCCAGATGAACCTAAGTGGCAGTCAGAGGCTGATGGCGCTGAGAAGAGCGAGCTAAGATGCTTACATGGTAATAGCTATGACCTTTGCAATCGGGTATCGAACGAGTAATACACCGGCAATGGGGTATGTTGCGACGAGGTACCCAAAGTAGTAGATTGCAGATGCCCAGCCATATTCTTCTCCCTTGAGGTGAAGATCTTCGCGGAGTCCGAGGATAGCTGTGTAGCTGAGTGCAGTCTTGTCTAGGAACTGGAAGAGGTAGGCAAATGCCATGATAGGAAGCAGGCTGTTCGGTTGTTAATAACTTCACGATTGCTTTTGTCGGCTATGGGTGCATACTGAAGATCTGCCTTCCGCAGGATCCTTCGATCCTCTTCTGGTGTTAGATCTCGACCGAGGATAGCTCCATTGGCAACTGAGGCAAGGTCTGATTTTTCGAGCTCCCTGTCTTCGTGCTTGATGTCGTTGGACTCTAAGGCGTCTTTGATGGCCATTGTTGCAGATTGATTGCCCGGCGTAGAAGCAAGACTTGGTAATGAGGTGGCTTGATGTCGATGACTTGTTCAACGATGTAGAGCGGAAAGGGGGAAGAGAGCCTTCTTAAGGTTCCATATTGGGCCTATCTAGGACTCATTTGGCGTTGATAAAGCAGGGAGAAGCCATTGACAACAGAACCAAGCGAATACTGCTTGACCCATCACCATGGCTTGGGTAGCTGAGATAGACTAGCCACATTGGTTCTGATAGCCGACGAGAAAGTGCGGGGTAGCCGATGAGAGATCTAGAGTATCATCAACTTATTGATAGAGTTTTATGACTAGACTTCAGAGGGAAATGGGGGAGGATCCGCGGAACGAGGCCGGTGGGTTCCGATAGCGGCCACCTTCCCTGTCGACAAGGGAGGGGATTGACGACGGGAGATAAGGCCGGGGATGGTATGTGGGTAGCATGGGATCGATGAGGCACATATTGAGGTTAAGTCCTACGTTCACAGATAGGCAAACCCTCAATACAGCGATAAGAGCTATTCACCCCGGGAACAAGGTATACAGGAGCTTGTTGAAGGACATTGAATCTCACAAGCGTCTCTGTAATTGAGAACATCGGAGCTTAAATTTACTCTTGTGATTGAACTCACATTAAGCACAAACATATCGAAGTAGCCTGATTCGAGAACGCAGTCCGTAAATCGATACTCGTTCTCAACTCAGGCCTCATTCTCGAAACACTCTCCAGGAAATCGCCCGCACGAGCAAAATGCTCGCCAAATTGTGCCAAACCCTTGAATCTCTCAAGAATCCACGAGACATGGAGCTCCTCATCAGTCTCCAACGCCACCATGAACAATGGACGAGCAATCCGAACCATGGCAACGTCTCCCCCGTGCTGGTAAGCTTGAAAAGCGAGATTCATGATATTACGGATGGTTTTCCTATTGTCAAGGGAAGAATCGAGCGGAGGGTGTAAGGTTCTGGTGATGCGGAGAAAGTCGAGGACCTCGGTGTAGTATATCGGTACTACCCAGCGTATGGTTGGGACTATGGAGTGAGAGTCATCAGTGGCTGAAGTGAGCCTTGACGCAAAGTCAAGAATGTTCATGTAGCTCTTGCTTATCTCGTGAATCGCTTTCTCAACCTTCCTCGCAGCTTGAGCTAGTGCTGAACCACCAACGGGCTGAAGACTCGTCATCTCCGATATAAGATACCGTAGCTGAACACTAGCCTCCAGCAGTTCAAAGACCTGCTGGTTCTCTAGATCGTCCACCAGCTCTACTGCGGGGTAATCATCACCCCAGACCAAACGATAAAGTGGTCCAGAATAAGCGTGGAGACTGGACAGTCTCTTGATTGGACCTGTCGGCAAACTGCTCTTATCGTCACTTTCTGGTAAGGTCCTGCAGAGCACTTTAGTGACCTGCCCGCCGAGCCCAAAGGATGCTGCGGTGGCGTCCATCCCGCAGATTCGCGTTATCAGCCGAGCGCAGAATTGGGATAGATGCCGAGGACTTCCTGATTCAGCTGTCCTCATTAAAGGCACTGACTGGCTTGTATCTCTGGCTCGTTGTAGGATAGCAGCGTAATGATGCTTGAAGATAAGTGCTGCTCCGTTTAGATGACTCGCGAGTCCCTTGCATCTGGTATCGCCATGGAGTTGTTCGTACATAATCATGAGGACCAACCCACTCGTCAGTGAATCAAGATTGGCAGACTCGGCTGTTTCGTTATCGCCCAATATGGTGTGTAGTTCTCGCAATGCCTCGGAATAGTGCTTGAGCCCAAGCGTTCGGTACTTTGAGGGGCCATCTTCTGCCGATACACGGTATTGTTTCTCGTGCCATTGGTGTCTATAATCAATGCCACAGCCTCCAATCGCAAGTATCATGTGTAAAACAAGAGGATCCTGTTTGGCTAGGCGTAACATGATTGCAAATGCAGAGTACTGTGGCTTCTTCATGATGTATAGCGGCGAGAATGACTCCCGAAAGTACTGTATCGCTTCAATCTCTTCACTACCGAGTTCCATCCCGTAAGTGCCCCATTGGAAAGGTGTGCTCAATGAGGGGGATATCTCCTCACTTCCAGACCGAGGACCGTCACAAGAAGACTTGTCTCCACGAGGCTTCGGCTCAACGCGAGAGAAGTCCAAGCTTGAGTGGACAAACGTTCCAGCTGGGGACGCCTTGGGAAACTTACGGAGCCGGGGCGCATAATCGCAGCTGAGCTTGAGGCGTACGCATCGTCGGCAAACAGGACGTATCTCGTCGCATCTGACCTTCTTGGTTCGGCATGTCCAGCAGCCGCTCCGCGATCTCGGAGCTGATCGGCCTAGTGGCGTTGCATCGGAGGGAGACAACGACATTATTATTTCCGCTCTGGGCTTGATAGCCGACAGCCGATGATTGTCACCAAATAATCAATGTTTAACGAGAGAAGAGGAACCAAAGGCAAGGGGATGTGTGATTAAAGTTGCAGAGTGAGGAGATCCTTACTTATGAGACTGGTTGGCAATTTTAGTGGAGCCCGCTATCTTTCGTCGGCTACACGTCCAGAAGGGGTTTGGCTCTTTACGGCCTGGGGATCGCCTCCGCTAACATGATAACAGTCTGGGGCTGCCTTCAGTGGCTTTGGCAGTGAGCGGTAGCGGTATCGGCAACGCCCTGGGTTTGCACACACCAGGCAGAGGTAATAAGGCTGCCCCGGAACATACCCGCATTGTTTTGTGAGCTCACGTTGTATATAATAGTGCATGTCATGTGCGAAGCTTCCATTGTACCTTAGAACATATTTGCATCCCCTTAGACAAAATGCTGGTGATTGATTCGACTCCCTCCCCTGGCCGGCTCGCACCAACACATCACGATGCAGTACCCCTCGAGAAGGCAGACATCATCGACCAGTGCAGCACAATCATCGCTTCAACACTAGATACTCTCAACTCTGCTTTCCAAGAAGTCAATCTCAGCATTCACTCCCATCCTGAACTCGCATACCAAGAAGTCTTTGCACACGACCAACTGACCGACTTTCTCGAACATCACGGCTTCCAAGTCAAACGTCACGCATGGGGTCTTGATACAGCCTTTGAAGCAACATTCGGCTCTGGAGGTCGTCAAGTCGTCTTCTGCGCTGAATATGATGCACTTCCAGGCATAGGTCACGGCTGCGGGCATAACCTCATCGCTACATCCTCTCTTGCAGCGTTTGTCAGCGCCGCCCGTGCTCTGCAGATGACCAAGCTCCCTGGGCGCTTGCGCATCATTGGGACGCCTGCTGAAGAAGGTGGAGGTGGTAAGATCAAGCTCCTCGAGGCTGGGGCGTTTGATCCTCCCCAGGATATCGCAGCAGCTTTGATGTCGCACCCAATGACCTCGGGACCAAGCTCGGATGGACTGGTGTATGATGGGATAGCGGGGACGAGAAGCATTGCGGCGTACAAGACCAAGGTCATATTCAAGGGTCGAGCATCGCACGCGGGTGCGGAACCGTGGAATGGGATCAACGCCTTGGATGCTGCTGTTGGTGCGTACGTCAACGTTTCCATGTTGCGACAGCAGATCAGACCTGATGAGAGAGTGCACGGCGTCTTCGAAGATGGCGGTACAGTTCCCAATATTATCCCACAGTACACTCGAATGAACTGGTGCATTCGCAGTCCTACGCTGGCTGGATGCCAAAACCTCGTCAAGCGAGTGCATGCCTGTTTTGAAGCAGGAGCTGCTGCAGCGAATTGCAAAGTCGAATACGAAACGTAAGTCTCACAATCTCTATATTCTATTGCTCTACTGACGATGCAATCTAGAGCACCATTATACAGTGATCTTCTAGTCAACGACACCCTTTCAAACACTTACGTCGAGGAAATGGCCAAGCTAGGACTGAAGATAAAGCCACAGGAAAACGTCCCTGCTTCGACGGACATGGGCAACGTTTCTTACCATGTTCCAGGTTTTCATGGTGGATTCGCTATCCCGACTACCCCAGATGTATCTATACACCATCCAGATTTTGCTACGTGTGCTGGGGAGGAGGGTGCTCACAAAGCAGCAATGGATTGCGCAAGGGGTCTTGCGATGACTGCGATTCGGGTGTTGGCAGATGAAGAACTGTCAAAGCGCGTCAGAAATGACTTCGAAAGGGCTGCATAGAGAAATAGTGGTATTTTTACTATCTCAGCATGTCTGATATGCCTCTCTGCAATGATATTGGGACAATTATGCTGAGCTGGTCCAGTGGAATGACACGAGCCCTTCAACATTTTTAGCAACTATTAATAGTTTACCCATTACACTTACAAATAAGAGTAAACTCAAATTGCCGTGATTCACGATACATAGCCGGCATACGGAGTAGCCTCAGGGCAATTCCCCTGAACAGTGTTGATCTCATGGTCATTCCTTTGTTGCAACAGTTCGTATTGCGCTTGGGCGTTTATAATTCGGTTGCCTCGGTTCGGAAGTCGGCATGTTCTAAACTAGCCCTATGTTCCAGACTGACACTTGTTCGCCCTATCACCGACTGGCATGCGTTTGACCATCAACGTGACTCGTTGGATGATCTATAATTGGAATGAAAGTTACGGTTGCTCAGGGGATGACCTGCTTGAGAATTAAGCTCATAACTGTGTCAGAAATCTTGTTGTAGTTTAACTGTTGTTTATTCCCTACTGATCTTTCTCAAGCTGGAGATTGAGTTTACAATTCTCCGGTGTACCACTATGAGTGCAACTGGGAAGTACAAGACAAGACATCCCTCCATTCTCAGGATTTATCTTGACGTAACTGTTCCTTCAGATTAAGGGAGATCGCGGCACTTGCCTGGGCGTTCCTGAGACACTGCATATTAGTGGCTAACGCCACAAAGCCTACGGCCCTCCCTTTGTTATTCTCGCCCCGCGATTGGCCAAATCCCTCATCTCCTTGAGCTAGAGGAATGTGTCTTGCCTAGCGACTTCGTATAGAATCTAATACGACAAAAGGGCTTTGGTGACTGAGTAGAATGCGAGGGAGGAGTTGTGATGGCACAGAAGTCATTTTAAATTACCTACACGAGAGGCACTAACAACAAGACACGCCGCGTTCTTTTATAAATACCAACGACCTTTGTAACCCTACCTCCCTTCACTCTCGCCATAATCCCCCTCAAGCACGCAAAACACAATCGTTTCTCCATCAAAATGGTTTCCAACACTCGTTCCGTCGTCTTCGGGCTCATGCTCAGCGCCGCCCAGCTCTCAAGCGCTTCACCAGCTGCTGCGTCCGACACAGCCTTCTCATCTCCCATCTACCCTACCGCCACTGACTCCATCCCCGCTCTGCCCTCCTCCACCGACGCGTGCCTTGCGAAGTGTAACGCTGCTCACGACAAGTGCAACACTGCGCCTGACGCCAACCACGCCACTTGCGCTGCTGAGTATGCCGAGTGTATTGGCTACAACCCTTATGGCGGTGCTACCTATGTTGAGCCTACTGCCTGCTCTCACTCTGCCAAGCCTACTGCTACTGAGACTGCCAAGGCAGGTGACTGCCTTGAGAAGTGCAACAAGGCTCATGATGCTTGCAATGTAGCTCCTGATGCCAACCACGCTACCTGCGCTGCTGAGTGGGCTGAGTGCTTGGGCTACAACCCTTATGATGGCCCTGGTGGTTCTCTCGTTGAGCCTACTGCTTGCGCTCACTCCGGCAAGCCTACCAGCGCCCACAGTGCTACCGCTACTGCATCTGCCCATGCTGGTGATTGCCTCGAGAAGTGCAATAAGGCCCACGACGCCTGCAACGTCGCCCCTAATGCCAACCACGCCACTTGCGCCGCCGAGTGGGCTGAGTGCCTTGGCTATAACCCCTACGACGGCCCTGGTGGTTCTCTTGTTGAGCCTACCGCTTGCGCTGCCCATACCACTATGGCTACTGCCACCGGCAAGCACAGCATGGAGACCTCCAAGCCTGCTAGCACTGAGGCTTCCAAGCCTGCCAAGTCCTCTGAGCCTGCTGTTGTTGTCAACGGAGCTGGAAGCCTGTCTGGCAGGGTCGCTGGTTTTGTTGGTGCTATTGGAGCCGCTTTTGCTCTTCTCTAAGTTCTGTCTTGTTTGAACCCATTAGTAGTGCCAATTGGCGGGCATATTGTTGAAGCCATGGTCAAGCTGTAGTAGCTATTTACAATCTTTGGATGAATCATGGCTGGTTCTAGGTCGGGTGGAAGTCTTTTAATATTAGCTTAGACAAATTTTAAATCTAATACAAGTTTTTTATTGCTTAGTTTATCAGTCGTTAGAACTAATCTGAGCTTGATACATGTGAAACTCCAGTAATGCATCGAGTGACAACGTCATGGGTACCAATGCCTAGTGTTATACCTTGGTGACAGATTCAACATCATGCATAGCCAGCAAAAGACTGATAGTATCTCAATTGATCGACAAGGAATGTCCCGAGTATAGCTGCTGCTATCTGTCTATGGTAGGCTCCTGCTATTCCGATGTTGACACTTCGCGACTTCGGGTCAGAGCTATTGCAGTTCTCCCTATGCAAACAATCCCAAAACGGCAAAAAAGAACGAGGAGAATATAGTCCGGATAACACGTTTCGTCATGCAGGATACAATGCACTATGTGAAACGGTTCTTAATTGACATGTCGTTCAAACTTCATCAAAATACCCTACATTAACTCGGAACGCGGAATGCCTCCAGATAACAATTCCGAGGTGGGGTCACGTCTCGTCAAAAGAAGGGCGGAGACTGGCTGCCCATCACAAATGTGGCGATCATTATCTGGGGAGACTGATCAAATAGACTTTTCCTGAAGCGGAATTCCCATACGGTGAACTGAACGACATGCTCCCCCACCTTTCGTGGCAATATCGGAAACAAGCGCGATTTCTGAAGGCTCTGTTGGATGATATATAAATGTAACACCGTACAGACATAACGACTGCTTGACATTCAATTTCAAGACAACATATTATACAGACAGAACTCAACATCATGGACTCCGCAGAGTTTCGCGAGGCAGCTCGTACAGCCATTGACGAGAGTATGTCTCCAAGACTGAATCACTGACCCGATGTTAACCAATACAGTCACTGACTATTACGACAATGTCTCCTCTCAGCGCGTCGTATCCGATGTCAAGCCAGGCTATCTCCGACCCCTACTCCCATCCTCAGCCCCCCTCGAAGGAGAGTCCTGGAGCGACATCCACGCAGACATCGAGTCCAAAATCCTTCCCGGAATCACCCACTGGGCCAACCCCCGGTTCATGGCCTTCTTTCCCTGCTCAAGCAGTTATCCTGCTGCCCTGGCTGAAATGTACTCTAATACCTTCAACGGCGCCCATTTCAACTGGATCTGCAGCCCAGCTGTTACAGAGCTTGAAACAATCGTCATGGACTGGCTCGCCAAAGCTCTTAGTCTGCCAGAATGCTATCTGAGCGGCGGGAGTACCCATGGCGGTGGTGTCATCCACGGTAGTGCTAGCGAGGCTATCCTCACTGTTATGTGTGCTGCTCGCGATAAGTATCTCGCTGCTGTCACCAAGGACATGGATGAAGATGCTGTCTGGACTGTCCGAAGTAAACTCGTCGCGTTGGGAAGTTCTGGATCTCATTCGAGTACTAAGAAAGCAGCTCAGATCCTCGGTGTTCGCTTCGTCGCTATTCCTGTCACTGAAGAAGACGGGTTCGCTATGACGGGTCGTGCTGTCGCCAAGACGGTGGCTGAATTGCGGGCTCGCGGGCTGGAGCCTTTTTACCTGACTGCTACGATGGGCACGACGGATGTATGTGCAGTGGATGACTTTGCTGGCATCGTTGAGGCGCTGTCTCCTACCGCTGGGACGGAGAGGGATATCTGGGTCCACGTTGATGCGGCCTATGCAGGATCTGCACTTCTTCTTGAGGAGAATCAGCCGTTGACTACACCGATGGCTGACTTTCACTCTTTCAACTTCAACCCGCATAAGTGGATGCTCACTACCTTTGACTGCTCCGCTGTTTGGGTCCGATCCCGAGCCTGGCTTATCCAATCTCTTAGCATCAAGCCGCCCTACCTGCGTAACCAGTTTTCCGATAACGAACTAGTCACTGACTATCGAGATTGGCAAATCCCTCTTGGACGACGCTTCCGCTCTCTCAAGCTATGGTTCGTTCTTCGCAGCTTTGGCATCAGAGGACTACAAGCGCACATTCGAAACGGCGTTACGCTCGGTGAATCGCTTCAGACCAAGCTGGCCAGTCGACCTGACTTGTTCACCATCTTTACATCTGCGCGGTTTGGCCTGGTGACGTTCCGAGTCAAGGGGGCTGATGAAGCGGAGATCAACGCTCGAACGGAAGAGCTTTATGAATGGGTTAACAGAACTGGGGAGTTTTATCTTACTAGTACTGTTGTGAATGACAAGTTTGCGATTCGTGTGTGTACAGGTGTTGAGAGGGTTCGAGAGGAGCATGTGCAGCGGATCTTTGATGTTTTGGTTGAGAGGACCGAAACAGACTTGGGTAAAACTAAGCAGTGAAGGATGGTGACAATAGAATGACATGAGAGACAGCATGTCATGGCTAATATTGCTGCTAAATGGAGAAAGTAAACCGTACCAGAAAATTTGTGAATGTGAGAGTTCTATGCTGTCACAGTGATTGACAGTTTTCCACGGATTGGCCTGAAGCATAAAGCCTTTTCCATATCAGGAATACTATTAAAATAACCCGTACGGTTAATATATAGTGTGACCCATTTAGCCTATCCTCTCGTCTCTCATGAGAACTTCATTGCTTGTCATGCCACTTTGATAGCCCTTCCGAGCGAGGTACCACGTTTCTAATGAGCATCCATCAGGAATCTTCGATGAGGTTGAAAGCCCCGGGTATAGTGAGAACACAAAGATCCTTTGCTGCGCAGATCTGCTACTCAACATGTCACTGCTCAAATAAATAGCCCCCTTCCCTTTCCTACTCCAGAAGCACTCGCTGAGATCCGCGATGCGCCACAAACGTGATACGGACTGCCAGTCAGATCATCAGTCAACAATGTTATTTGACCCAAGTCGCTGGTAAGGCCCCGAACTCAATTTAGACTTCCAATTTTACGCAATACAACCCCGCGGAGCCCGCGCATAAAAAGGCCCCAATGTTTTGACGCTCTCATCAAAACTCTACAGAAGCCCCATGGTCATGCATCTGATGATACTTTGAGAGTAATGCAATGAAAAGGGGCGTGATGTGACAGCTAAGCCACGTACGTAGCTGTCAACTCGACGTGATCTGGACCAGGCCCATTCATCAGCTTCTCGTCTGCGCCCCGCGCTCTAATTGGTCAACCCGTATTCTCTCTCGGGCCACTTCTTTTTACGCGGGCGCGCTTTGAGTTTTTCGGTTATTTCTGTCTTGGGAACTAGCCGAAAATTACAGGAGCGAGGCCGTGACCACGTAATTCGTGCCGCTTATCCGAAGTAAATTACCAGTGAGAACTTGTCGACCAAATGAGCAGGGGGGCATGAAATTATGTACCATGTCAATTGAAATTTTTATTTCATTGTCTTGAGAGTAAAGCAAATCGCTGATGGTATTATAATAATTTACGGTAAAGATTCGTAAAGGTTCGTGATAGCACGCAGTTAAATGTGTATATGCCCGCGATGACTCCAATGATTCCTAGGCTGAACCATGTCCATGGTCTGTCGCCGAGCCACTTGAGCACCTGCGCGTCGCTCTTATGCCAAGTCGCTGTTTCGAGATCTGCCATGTATGCGTCTAGCATAGAGGGGTCCATGATGTGTATGCTTGGCGATGGAAGAATAGGCTGGCCGAGCAAGTATTGCTGCACCGCCAGTGTTAAAAAGAGAGGACCCGTTGATAGCATGATAGCCGCGTAGGGTTGAAGACGGGCCCAGAGTCGAGTCGTTTGATGAAAACTGGCAAGTCTTGAAACAGCTGATGCGAAAGCTGGATGTCTTGCCGTCGAGATGAGAAAATCATTCGTGATACCAGTCGGTAATGTCGATTTGAATAAAGCGTGCTCCTTTCCTGGTAGTGACTCGATCTGATCCACGGGGAAGGACGAGTTGCAATAAGTGTCCATGTCCATATAAACCCCCCCAAAGTGATACAGCACAAAATACCGAATCGCATCTGCGCGCTGGATCGGAAAAGGGTAATTATCCCAAGTGTCGAGATACCACGGAAACTCCTCCATCAAAAACTCCCTTGCGCCTTCATCAGTCCAGAGCTTATATTCATACTCAGAATACGCTTCTTGACAACTCAGCTGCGACGCTTTCCAAATTTCAGGAATCGAGCTATTCGGCGCAGTCTGGTGCAAAATCCGTGGTATCTTCTTCCCATCTGGTCTTTGAAAAGCGTCTGGTGGTGCTGCGTGGTCGACAGTGAAATTAATTGCGAAAAGTTCGTTATTCCGTATGAGAAGCGTGATGAGCGGTTTAATGGAGTGAATTAAGAATCCGAGAATGATGAGGTTGATGAGGATGACATAGACCGTGAGTTTCCTGAATCTCGGAAAACCAAATCGTTTGGGGACGCATCGTTTGTAAGATGGTGATTCCGACTCAATGTGCTCCTCGTCGTAAAGTCGTTCATATTTCCCAAAGCGCGCGCGCAAATGTTGAATGATATTCTGCAGCGCCATTGTCCAGATTCATTCCCCGACTCCACAAGCGTTGATAAAAAATCAGGGTCCTTTTGCTGTATTTATGCGTCGCGTGCGTCAAAGTTTCATGTGAAAAACAAACTCCTTTTTACCTTCGCCCGCCTTATTTAAGTACGTAGCAATTAAATCTTAAATTCATTGAAGTGGGCAACGGCCGGTACGTTTAAAAGACGCGTCGTCATCGAAACATCCCTGCATGCGCGCCAACTCAGCCTCGAGGCTTTTTTTCGTTCTCGACTCGGGTGTGATTGGCGGCTGCGGATACCGTATGATGTTGCGAAACGAGCGCCACGTGCTAGAGGAGAGTGACAGTGATGACCCGAGCCATTTCTGTGATGGTCACCCGCGGGCGCGTCCCCTGAATCAGGCAGCGGTAGGGGAGGCAGCGGCAGAAACGGCATTCGTTGGATGTTTGGGGTGAGGACTATTCCTTTTCTGGGGTTGGTGTAATTTGGGGGATACGAATAATGCACGTTGGGTGGCTCGTCACCAGTTGGGGCTGGATATACGGATGAGCCCGTCTTACTCTGCGTCAGCTATAAATACGCGAGGCAGACACGGTTCTGGTTTCATACATGTGATACGTACGTCCTTCAATGCATAAGTGGAATGGCCTGAGCATTAGAGCTGACCCTTGTCAAGATTCGTGGCTGAAGCTTACCCTCAGCCCTGAGATACTCCACGCTGTCATGTTTCAGCGACATTTAGCATCGTTTGAACAAAATCTTCATCAAGTTCTCGTTCAGTAAACGACTTTCGCTTTCGCTACATGCCATCTCGTTCGTTCTCGTTCGCAGATCAACGTGATGGTGACCTTGTCGTCGCGTCGAATGGCTCAGACTTGAGCTAACGGGACCCCGCGGCAACCCGCGGCATCTCGGTTCCCCGACGCCCAAAAAGCAAGGGTCCATCAGCTCATCAGATCAGCTCGACGTCCTAATCTACGCGATTGCCTGACATTGATAAGGTTAATACCCCAATTCAAGGATCCTGGCCACGCAGAATGACTAAGCGCTGTTTCGCAACTTATCTCTTCATCGGGATCACTAAGTTTCCGTGATAAAGCATGATCGTAGGCAGCAGTGAGGGCGGAAAAGTATATAGCATTTTTGGCGAATCGTATCATTTACTCTACGGGTGCTCAGAGCTTATTTAGACCCTCACTAACTTTATATCTACCGTTGAATAATTCCTGGAAAGTATTAAAAAATCATCTAATATTGCGGGACGCCTAAAAATCTCTTCCCATCAACGTTGAGCTACGAGGCTTCCCTGATCTCACTCTTTACCAACAAAATGCCCTTACTCGGCATACCCTCCTTATCCAGTACCCTCAAAAAGCGATACCCAAGCCTCAACCTGTCCAAACGAACACAAGCCCAAGCTGCCATGACATCAGGCCCAGGTACATCATTCATGACCCTGAATGAAAGAAAAGCCAATTCCGGAACAACGCCCTCCACGTTGAGGAACTCAACCGTGTCACCTCCAAAGTCCGGACTGGTCCCTTTGCTTTTCCCTGTTTCGCCACTGTACCCAATTTGCTTGACCTGTTCAGCCGTAGCATTCTCATCGACCATAGCGGAGAGGGCATCTGGTTCCGTGTGTAGACCAATTTTAACGTAAGGAATGAACTTGGCGGGATCATCATGGCGGTTGAGTAAGGGGAGGTTTTGTGCTGCGATGATAGTGATGGCCACTCTCTCCAATGTCTTACTAGGAATGTGAGACTCCTCAATGCTCTGTTGATCGCTGGGGTCATGGCGATATCCCTCTGGCTTGAGAACATATCCATCCGAGCCCATAAACATACCCTCGTTGAGCACCATGCCCAAGTCCCATGATTGCCAGTTGAGCGCTACAACTTGGACTCCAGCGCGCCAGAATATAACAGGATCGTAGTTGGACGAGTCAAACCGCATACCATGAGGATAAGTCCGCATGAGAAACTGTCTGTTATGTGAGAAAAGCGCCTTTGGCATGCGTCGCTGAATAGCAAAAGCTGCGTTCTCTGAGAGCGAGAAGATATGATTCGGCATTGAAGCCTCAGGCTCCTCAAGGGACTTGAAACTAATCCCTCGAGTATGAATACCAAGACGGCTCAGGCGCGGGATGATCTTTGGTGGCTTGACTTTCTTGACCTTCTTCTCGTCACCCTCCACTACAACCTCAAGCATACTGTCATCATCCGTACTATCAGGCGTGTCCTTGCCCTTTCCTTTACCATCCTCAGGAACATACTTGACCTTGATGAGAATTTTGTTCCTCAGCTCGTGAGGAGATGGCAGGCAATCGGATTCAAACTCCGGTGCAGGGAGGAGATAGTCAGCCCAGACCTCCTCCATGATGTTGACCATCGAGCCTTGCTGCAGTGGAGAGCAGTGTACTTCCAGACTGACGATAAGTGGAAGATCAGTCGTGGTAAAAGCATACTCTTTGACGGTTTGGCAGACGTCGCGGAAGAGAACTTCTTTTGTGAGAGTAAAACCATGAAGAACTCTTGGCTCCGTGTCGATAATATCCAAGAGTCTGTCATCAATCGTTCTGCCGTTAGGATCAACAGGCTCAAACTTATTCATGGCCCAGCGGCCAAACTTGATCATGGCTCGATCTGCAAAGCCCATCTTTTTAGGCGCAGCTTCCCAAGAAGCATCCTTCATTTCTCTCTCTTCATCATCCGAGCCGAATCCCGGCCTCCACTGCTCCTTGCCATCCCAGACATCAATCTCAATACAGCGGCATCCACGTAGCAAAGCGTCTTTATACGCTTCAGTGCTCGAGTCGCTTGAAAGCTGATTCCCAGTAAGGTAAGTGTTATGACTTGAGCTGATGAAGTAATTGTTCAATGGCCATGTCAAATCTTGAGGAGCAGCCATTTCAAGAATATTGCCGCATGGCGACGTGAGATACTTGATGAGTTCGGGGAGATTTAGCTCATCTTGATCGACGAGGTAACTGGCTAGACCTTCTGGGTTTTCGACTTGGACGTGGTGCATGAAGAGACCGATTTGGTCCCTATGCCAGGTACCGTTAGGACCGGCGTACTTGTTGAACAATTGGGTGAAATGGCTTAGGAAAGACTCTTCAAGATTTTCCTCAATGCCATTGCGTTGACCAGTTGGATGTCCGCCGCCAGCCCTGTATCTAGCGAGCGGGAAGTCTTCGGTTGATTTAACAGACATTCTGATACTTGACACAAGAAAAGAAAATAAATTTGACTCCCTGTGAAGCGTAATCCATGGAGCCTAGTCTTTATATCAGTCGCCAAGACATAGCCTCATCCTTAATTTCTCAATATCACGGGGTTGCCGTTATACAGGCAGAAAAAAGACCGTGGCATCTGTGGACCAATTCGCTGTCAAGCTCATGAGGCATTGTGCTTGGCAAGCGAGTAATTGTTCAAGCCGGTTGTTCGGCATTGGGGTTCGCCTTGGCCTGCGCCTTGACCCTATACCAATGTGTGCTTTTTTACGGACTGACGAATGAGAGCGCGCCCTTTGACTCCATATGTTACTCAGCATGAAACTCGGTGGACGGCATATAATTTGCCCTGAGATATAGTCTACCATAGCTTGCGGTTACTTTTTCTTGGCCAGAGGATTGTGATTCTGGCCAGGGCAGCCAATCGGGCTGTATCGTGCCGTTGTTCGAGAACTATTTTGAAGGTCATCTTGGTTGACAGATTTGTGGAGATTCACCCTATAGGGCTGGAGGAGGCAACCAATTCTACCAGCGAACAAAACATTCCTCCGTGAATTGAATTGAGAAATTGAATTGAGAAAATGTAAAACTACTGTTCATTGAATCTATGGACAGTGATTGAACTATAGCGACTTAGATTTGGTGGCTCTTCGTGAAGCATTCTTTGTGAATCATCGTAACCAGGCCAATCATCAACGAGCCACGTATCAATTTTCGTATCGCGACCCCTCTTACAGCTCCCGACAATAACAGCATCATCTTCAGGTCATCGTCATCCATCATGTCCGACTCTCCGAAGAAGATCACTTTCTACGACATCGCCGCCCGCCCGCCGGTGGAAAAAAACGTCTTCTCCCCCAATCCCTGGAAAACCAGATTCGCCCTCAACTTCAAGAATGTCCCCTACTCAACATCATGGGTAGCCCTCCCAGACATCACCAAAGTGCGCACAGGCCTCAACGTCCCCGCCTGTCGCAAATTCAACGACGGCAAGGACTTTTATACTCTGCCCATAATCGAAGACCCCTCAACTGGTTCTGTAGTCGGCGACTCTTTCGACATCGCTATTTACCTACAGAATACCTACGGCGGAGATGATCTCTTCCCCACTCAAACGCTCGACTTTGACTTTGAGCATCCCTACATCCTCGTCCCGCTCTCCGAATGGCGCGACAAGAAAAACCCCGAGTACGCCAAATTCAACCTCAACATCGACGCGGCATTCACTGCACATGTTCAACTAGGCGTCCAGGGCATGCCGTTCGATCCAGCGAGCGAGGAGGAGAGCAAGGCGGAGTTTGTGCGACGTGCGGGGGTGAAACAGTGGGACGACTTTGCGCTAGTTGGCGAGGCGAGGGAGAAGGTGATGCAGTCTTTGAAAGAGATGCTGGGAAATCTCAAGAGGTTGTTTGTGAGGAATGGGAGTGGTCCGTTTTTGCTGGGGGAGAGGGTAAGTTATGCGGATATGATTGTTGGTGCGTGGTTGAGGATGTTGCATGCTACGCTGCCGGAGGACGAGTGGGCTCAGATTGCGGGATGGCATGATGGGACGTTTGGGAAGTTGCATGAGGCTCTGGATGCCTTTGCAGAGGTGAAATAGATTCGATACGGTCATAGGCTCTGTCAAGTAAAATTGTCTTCGCCCCGCGAACCCCAGTACCGCTCTTATCAAGTGCAATCCCTCGGCTATCAATCTTGAATACAACCCAACGCACTATATCCAACTTTCATCGTTAGAACTGATCTAAGGACATTCCCATAATATTTGAAAAGTGGACAGTAACGCTCAGTAACACGCCATAGCGCTGCTGTCTCGGTACTGAGAGAGTGGCTAGTGTACTAAGTGCTGTTCCTACCTATTTAGACATTACTGGGATTGACTACTTCTGAGAAATATTTAAAGAAAAGGATCAAACTTTGAGGTCTTAGACAATAACACTTAAACAAGTACTAATTAGCATTTAATATATAACCCTTCTTGCTCTAAGGTAAGGGATATCTAGATGTCTTGTAACTTTTTAAACAAGTTATCTTGTTAATGTCAGACTGCAGCATAGGATCAAGGGAACGGAGAATAAATGTTTCAGATCAGGACTGAAAGGGCGAGATAACAACTGTATAGTAGGACCCCTAGCCAGGCAAACGAAGGGGCAGCCCGATGCGGATGTCTCACTATAGAACGGCACGGCTCTACGTCGGCCTCAATATAATAATATTGAAGCGCCACAAGGTAGATTCACATATCTTTTCATTGATCGATTTACCTACAAATACTCTCCAAGTCCAAGCACAAGACTTCCTCTAATCCCCATGATCATCATCAATTTCCATCCTTGTCAGCCCTTATCAAAATCCCCAACTCCATCAGCTTCCAATTTTAAAAAATGAAGGCCTCAGCTTTTCTCTCGACTCTGTACCCTGCGATCGCGGCTGCCTTGTCAGCTACATGCGAAAAGGATGCAGGACCATGCATCCTGGCCAACGACTGTTGTAAAGGCTATACTTGCAAGATGACACCTGGAGCAGGCTCTAAATGCGTCGCCGACCGGAAGTGCGTTGCAACAGGAATGCTCTGCCATGTCCAGACGGCGAAGTGCTGTGGTGACTTTGCGTGCACTAAAGTTCTGGGTCAAGTGGGCGTTTGTGTAAGTTACATTAGAACCCCTCTGTTAAGATGTTGAGGTACTAACTTAAGGTAGATGAAAC
Organism: Fusarium pseudonygamai; assembly: GCA_013186785.1. NCBI lineage: Eukaryota > Fungi > Ascomycota > Sordariomycetes > Hypocreales > Nectriaceae > Fusarium > Fusarium pseudonygamai. The sequence goes on along the minus strand of JAAQRH010000497.1, from coordinate 29,343 downwards.
CTGTAGACATCAAGCCAACTTTACCATAGTCTTTGTAACTGAGTGGTCCAAATTGTTACACGCTTGTTTCTGGAAGTTATGTCTGGAGTTTTTATATTGTGGGATTAGTGGAATAGCTCGTTAAATCTATCAGCTACTAATGACTTCGGGTGAAAGATGAATGAAGTTTGTTGTCTGGAGCAAGATGTTCTCGAGGTCTTACCGTGTAGCAGAGTTTGACTTGTACCTAGTATGCCTGTGATAATGAAGAATTATAGCGCCTTCTACCGCTTTATTAAAATGACTGGTTCTCTTTTATGCTTGAGTGCATGTAGGGCCAAACGATGCATACTTTCTGTCGGACTCAAGACTAATGTTTTGGCTGGTTTTCTGCCCAGCTATTCTAGCATTCTCGAATCCTCTGGACCTCTCAACGTAGTCAGATAGGGCACTTTGGTCACTGATCTCCTTCGGGCTTGTAGTCCAACCATTTCTGGAAGAGACGTGGCTTTACAACGCTGTATCTACTCTCGAACTTTCACCAGCTTATCAGCTACAACAAGCCAAGCTGCAGCTATTAGATTGTGATCTCGAGAGACGAGAAAACCAGGCTTGGTATAGTGTGACGTGTCAATGTGCTTGGGGTCTATGAAGATAATGGTTCGGATACTGACTAACTGGTATTAAGAAATCATGGGGGCTTATCGAAAGAATTATTTCTTGACTGAACAAGGTTACAAAAATGCAGCCTATTTGGTAGTAATATGGTCATCCGGCTCTATATTGCCACGAATTCAACGACTAGATAGTTGCAAAAATGTATTATATGTCTTTGATGAAATTTACATAAGGGACAAAGTATTTACAAAGTGCGATCTCCGAAGAGCCGAGAGGGAGGTTCCACCGAAGGAGTCATCCTTTTCTGCGCGAGAGACCTGTCCCCAGACAATAATGCACCCCATTCCAGCATCAAAGCAGCTTAGTTGGCGGCGGGGCAGTCGAGACAGCGAGCATCATACCAAGCGAAGCCACTTCCAGCATCAGCGGGGTTGATGGTTGTAGCATCATACTTGAAGAAGTAGCAGATGCCGTTGACACTGTCGTAAGCAACAGTCTTGCAGTCAGGCTTGGTCGTACCGCAAGCAGCGACGCAGTTCTTGAGATCAAGCTTATTGTTGTGAACGCTGTCGTAGCTGGTAGCAGCCGAGTTCTGGCGCCAGCCCTTGCGACCGCAGATAGCACCGCCAGAAGAAGCGTCAAAGCCACAGCCCGCGTCGTAGAACTTGTAGCCAGTGGCCTGGGACTTGACGTTGACGGTCTTGAGGTCGTACTTGGAGAAGTAGCAGATGCCGTTGACGTCGTCGTACGTGACAGACTTGCAATCGGGCTTGGTGGTGCCACAGGCCTTGATGCAGCCGTCGAGGGTGAGCTTGAAGTTGTGGACGCTGTCGTAGCTCTTGGCGTCCGGGTTCTGGCGGTAGCCAGTCAGACCGCAGAGGGACTTTGAGGGGATGTTGACCAGGCTGCACTGCTCAAGGCTGCGGCAGGGCAGCTTGTTGTTGGGGGCAGCAGCAACGCTGACGGCTGACAGAGCAGCGGTGATGAGGGTAGAGTAGTGCATCTTGGTGATTGATCTCGGGGAGGATGATTTCTTGAAGTTGCTTGTTCTGAGGAGATGAGATTGAAAGCGGCGATCCTTTCTCTTTCTTATAGAACTGCCGGTGAACCGTGAAGAAGACCATCTCTACATCAACTTCTCCTTTGTTGAGTTCTAGATGCGCATCGTGCTGACTTACAGCAGGAGCTAAGCGTACATGCAAGGCAAAAATGGAAAGGTTGGCCTTACATCACGACAGCTGAAAGTCCACAACTGAACTATCAATGAGATTATCGAAACTTGGCAGGCAAAATCTGTTAACGTAGTATCCGTAATAAATCAACCCTCTTGTCCTCGGGCTCTTGCTAGGTGCCAGCGTACAGTACTCGCGGAACCGCTGCCGGCCAAACTCGTATAGGACAGTTGGGCGGAGCGTTAATTCCGTGCCTACCGGTTCCTCACAATCGGGTTGAACAAACATGTGTCATTGGTTGAAAGGTATAAAGTTATGGGCAAGCGTTGAAACTACCGACGCCACGAAACAGAGCCCCGTCATTTCCGGGCCTAATTCCGCGATTGCGAAAGGTCCAGTCACTCAAATTTCTGTTCTGAAGTCCAGTCGCAAATTTTGACCTGTTTAAGAGTAGTTATTAATCTATTCAACTGTCGACTGAGTTGATGTGGCGGTGCGAAGGAAGAAACAAGTCGTATCGGGCAGAATCTCCTGTAGATGATGACAGTCTGTATTTCTGCCCATTGGACATCAGTTAAGTCACTAGGTCTAAACGGGGCTGTTGACGCTTGTTATGGGGTCTTTATAAATACCCTTAACTAATTGGGTGCCTACCTTAGCTAGCATGTTTACAGCGCAGTTGACGCAGACTCTGAGCCGGGTTTAGTCGGTCCGAAGGCGTCGTGGTGATTCTTTGTGTACCCCAGGCCCCCTTTTGCTCAACCATGCATAAGCTACAAACTGGAGCCCATTCGGAAGCAATAGCATTTAGCTAACAATTGCAGCACCCTATTAGACATCAAGCCTCCAGACAACCACCTGGGGGATAGAGTGAGCTGACTGGAGATTTTCTCCCAGAGCGCTGCAGCGTTGTGGAATCTTAAGCCAGTATGCCAGGCTAGAGACGAAGTAATGCACTCAAGTCCTTCAAGAAGCAAACGGAGTGCACGGAAGAGCATCGCTTAGCCGGGTGATGGTTCCCGTGATGCTCTCATTTTGAGAGTATAACCCGGGTAGCCGATGCTTACAACAACCTCCGTACCTGTATCGGACTTACAATTAGTAAATTAACAGCAATGATTGATAAAGCGACCCCCAGCCCTATGAGGCATCTCGTCAAAGTGCCCCGCGCTGAGGTGTTTGATACTAACGCTTATCTTTTTAAGTCGACTTCTTTCGCCCAGCGGACAGTGAGTGATTGGCTCTCAGACGATACCCAACTATCGAAATGTCGGTCCACATCGAACCTCTTGGCGAAAACCGAAGATGCAGTTCTGACCCAAAACCACTAAAATCCAATAGTGTTGGTTAGCTCTGAATGTGTTGTTCTCCTGGGAATCAAGAGACAGGTTTAATAATAAGTCATGGGAGTATGGGCATGGAGGAATTGCGTCCGTCTTTGTTGTTTCTGCATCTGACCCCATTCACTCGTTATTTGTTCATTGGCAATGATTGCTGCAAAGGTTATCACCGCCGTGGCGGCTTTGATTCTTCAGCCTGTTTTGGCTGGACCTTGTCGCCCGATCTCGCGGTCAACTACGGCGTTTGCTGAGTCTTTGGCTTCGCTCACATCCGCAACCACGTCCACTTCACTCCCTTCCACTACTGGCCTTACGTCTATGCCCATCGTGTCCCTGTCGTCCTCTCACACTCTGGTGGGGGAGAGCACCACTACAGATTTCTTTGGAAGCGAGACAGTGACTAACGAAACTTCGGCCACCCAGACCTCGTCTGAGACAGCTGGTAGTGCGTCGGTCACCGCGGAAGATTCTTCGACTGTTATTTCTGCTGCTACAACTAGGTCTGGGCTTTACACTACCGAGTCTCAGACATCACAAACCTCGAGGGTTGGGTTGACCACCACTGAAGGCATTTCTTCTACAACGGAGGCCTCTTCAATTGATACCGTCAGCAGTGAAACTGCAACTGCAACCACTGTCGCTTCCACCACTACGACCGACCGAGAGTCCGTATCAGAGTCTTCTCATACTGTCACTACCAGTACTGAGTCTCATACTACTATGACTGATACTTCCACTACTACAGAGGGGTCTTTGACTGCTACAGCTGAGGCATCGACTACAACAACAGATGATACAGCTTCCTCAACTTCAGCTGATGCACCACCTACAACTACAGCAGAGTCAACGACGACTGATGCTAGTACTTCAGCCACCTCGACCATCGAAGGGTTTACAACCACCACTAGCTTCACCACCTTGACTACGATTGCTACTACCACTCTCATGACATCTACATACACCACAACAACTGAGGCCATATCTACAACAAGTGAAGAATGCCAAATCTATCCTTACATGCTGGTTTAAGGGTAGCTACACTTATTTATATTCTATTCTTCCTCTTATATCTTGTTTACTCTAGTAGTATATATGTTCCTGTACATAGACTTGACGAATCAACTCTATAACCCAGCATCAACTCGAATACTATAGCTCTTCTCTGTTTGCTCTAATACAGTAATTTGAATACCCCAGACAGGAACCTTATACGTGCTCACTCCACCCTGGGTCAGGGATAGCGTTCCATCATTCTTGCCGTAGGCACTATCGCCATAGCCACCTGAATCTGGGGTCGCATCAACAACACGGACAGGACCATAGCCTGTCTTGACCGAGGTATCAACTGTGTACAGCAAGACGCCAGGGGCACACACACCTGAGTCAAGAATCTCTGGTACGCGGGCCTCTGCGACAAGTGCGGAGGTTTGGTTGACGGCAACAACAACAGCTTTGACACCATTGTCTGAAGTGTTTAGTTCTAGTGGGTCAACAATGTGCTGAGTAGTTCCTCGCTCCGAAACACAGTCGACAGCCTTGTCTTCAATCCAACCAAGGCGCCACTTGTCCCAGGCAAAGAAATCAGGGGCTATGCCAGAGAGGTCTCCCATGGCAGTCCAGCCACCAACGTAGTAACTCAGGCCAAGATCCTCGAACGGGTACAAATCGGCCAAGCACATGGCGTGTCCGGTTTCGTGAGCCAATACCTTCCAGCTCTCTGTTCCCCAACCTGTAAATTCGTCGGTGCCAACAGTGACGGTCTTTCGGGCAACATGATCGCCCTGTCTAGTGTTGATTCGTGAAACATAAGTGATGGACCGAGAGATACCTCTGCCACCGGCACTATTTACGGGAACAACATAGAGGACATCTGATTCGGGAGGTGGAGGGTGAGTCCCGTTGGATGTGTAGGCATCGAGGGCATCCTGGATGTATTCTTGATGTTCTGGCCCTGTGGGACCTCGCTCCCAGCCATACGATGCAGCAGACTTGGGCATGCGGTAGAACCTGGACATATCGGCCGAGATATCCAAGGAAAGAGCCCCATAAGAGGCTTGCTTGTACCATTCAGTTGTTTGGGGGACTACAGCATCGTAGAGCGATTGGGGAGTTTCGCCTTGAGCAGGTTCGGCATCGGAAAAGCCAACAAATATCATGAAGCCTTTGAGAGTTCCGGTACTGGGAGCACAATCCCCGTTGTACCCAAAGCCGACACTCATCTCTACAGTGTTATTGGCAGCTATCTTGCAAGCGGCTTTCGATTTAGGGTTGGCTTGCAAGCAGCAGCTCTGGCTACAGCAGGCCAGAGCAAAGAAAGAAACAGAAGGTTCATGGTGATAGAGCTTGATCAGAAGCAGAATTAGAGGTGATAAGTGATGGCAGAACGCTTCTCTGACTTACGTTGGGACATCTTTTATGCTTGACTCTCTGTCAACCCGTGAGGCCCATCGTGCACAGCCAACTTGATATCATGCCAGTTCTGCTTATGACTCGAGATTGACCAACTGCAACGTCCCAATTGAATCGCCAGCTTGTTTCAGCTTGAGCAGCCACTGTCAGCGGACCGCGATGCTCACGTCAGCGGGTCAGTCGCCCTCCCCGATGTCCACATCTCTGATTGGTTACCGTGGGGTTTCTCATAGGGGTCTAGACTCTCCATCGACAATCAGCAAGATGGAAAAATTGGGCTTCCCATACATCGTCTTAGGGCTATCCGAGCACAGCCCCTGCAGCTCAAGGCTCCCCTGATGCCCAGTGAAGCTAACCGAAGTTCTACCCCCGGCTGTCAGCTTTCGATTAGATGGCTGAGCTCACTTGGGGTGACTTGTTCGAGACCGAGGGCTTCTGTTACACTATTGCGAAATGAGAAGTAAGCAGCTGCTGGTACATGCGGTCAGAAATACGAAATAGCTGGAAATTGCCTCAGCCATCATGATGGCAGCTGGTGCCCTGGCAAATATGAGGGCGACTGTACTATTTGCCAGGGCGACTGTACTGGTTATGATTATGGAAAATGGAATACTGAGAAGAATGATTAGAGGAAAAGGGCTGCAAGTAGGCTTATGTAAAGCACAAGAAATGAACTACGTATTCTGAAATATGGTATTACTAGAGCTTCTTTATTCTATACACCTCTTTTGCCATTCTCTTTACTTGCATCCCCAAATGTTGCGCCATGGGCCATATCTCAGCGTACTTGACAAGTGCCCCGATATTCTGGCCCATATTCTGACGAAGATCCTGATCGTCCTGGGCCACAAAGGCCAATGACCATCTACTGAGGTGGATTGTGGACGAGAGTGTCACCATGTAGGCAAAGAAATGAGTGTGTTTGAGAAGAGGAACGCGGTAGCTGATCAACTTGGTAAGCTCCCTCGCAGCCCGAATTGTATGTTTGGTGTGCGAATTGAAGGCATCGCTGGACGCAGCTGGCGTGTTCGACGCTTTGATATAATAAGTCAACGATGAGTCTAGCTGTGAGTGAGGCTGGTGTACGAGAATAGAAATAGCCTGCCACATCATGATGGCCTGGAACATCATCTCATCTAACTCGCCATTACAATAAGCGTTGTATTTTGGAGGCGGTAAGCGGAGCATCCAGTTAGCGAGGAGCCTGGCTATATGGTCGACATCTGATGGCATTTTCTGAAAAGCACCCAAGATGCAGGCACATTGGATCCGATAGGTGTAGGACGAATACGGCCTGGCATCAAGCAGTCCCAAGGTTTCCGTATCGTATGGGTGAATAGGGGGAGGTATTTGCTAGATATTGTAAGCATACAGTGAGTACCAGGCTCTACAACTACTTACTCCTGTGAGGTACTGGTGCTCTTCGCAAGGCAGACCGACATCTGTAGGTACATCATACAGAACAAAAGTGTTGGTTTGATGCACCCCCGACATAAGGGCATCCACAACGTAAAGCTCCCACCATGTCCTTCGCCAGCTCTCTTCAAGTACCGCAATTTCTTGTCCATTGGTGGCTGCAAATGGATCAGAGTTCAGTTTAATCTGAATCGCGATATCAATGGCATCTCTCATAAGCTTTCTGGCCCTTTTTTCTTGACGGTTACCATCAAGTCCAATTACGACAAGCAGCATCGCCTGCACTAGGAAGCCATTCCTGAGAGGCGCACCATCTATTAGGCGGGATGCATCTGTGAGAAGGCTGCGAGAGCTATCTTGCTCGATGTAGAGGGATCCAATCCAACGTATCGCTGCAAGCAGGGGCTCAAGGGAGGTCTGCTGTGCTAGGATGAGAAGAAGCTCCATTGGCGGTATGAAGGGATGAGCGGCGTAGAAATTCAGATAGAATGAGTCGATGTAACGTTCTCTTAGAGGAAGTGCCCGGGGTACTCTGTTGCCAGTGCCGCCAACCAGAGTCTGAGAAGAAAGGCCAGGCAAACTACTTAACGCAATAGCCTGAGAAAACGCGGCGATTGGGAAGCATGTATCAACGCTCGAGTAACTTGTGACATTACCAAGAAACATGGTGGTATCAAGGACAGAAGGAAACTCCAGTGCAGGCGCCACAGGAGGAGGGCCGGCAACCGTGACTGCGGCGTCAAGAACAGGGACGGTTATACCGGTGCCTTGACGCTGACTTGAGGATTGAGCGTCTATGCGTTTACGGCCGTTATATCCGCGACGCGATACTGCATAAACGCAATCAATATCAGCAGTTCTACAGCGGGAACAAAGACGTTCCCCATCGCATTTGAGGTGTCTTCTACGCTGGGCGTAAGACCAATGTCAGCTACGGTTCTTTTCGAACACCATTGTCAAGATCAGGCCATGGGATCACTAGGCGTAATAGGCGGTGTAGAAAAGATGTGAGGAACTCACGCAGGCAAGGCACGCAGCTGGAACCGTAGGAAGATCACGACGAGGGCCAGCAGCCACTCGAGGCTCCGGAGATGGCAACATATTAGTCACGGAGCTCACAGAACCAGTAGGCGATTGCGTTTTCAAAGCGGACTGCACCACTTTCGGGCCTTTTGTGGCTCAAGGGTTTGGTGAACAGTTAACGTGGGTATAGTTTAATCAGGCGGAGAGGTTATATGAATAAGATATATAATCTCCACCTTATAATGCCTTCTCTCCTTTATAATTGAGGAAGGGAAAGAGAAACTGCAATGGCATATAGACAATTTAGGAATATTGGAAGAATTTAAGAAATTTACCTCCTGCTGCGCCTCCGCCTTTTTATCTTTCAGCCTTAAACTGTTGTAAGACCTAACGTTAGCACGGAATTTCCCGCATTTTGACAGTAATCAACCACTATTCCTAAATCGGAACTCAACTTCACGAAAATTCATCTCAGGTGCGCAGATAGTTTCTATGCCGACGACGTGGATGATAGAAGATTAAGCAGCTGACATCAACAAACTGCTCAATGCCGCCAATCAAGGAAGAAAGCTATAAAACTGACAAGAAGGTAAATCAATTGTATAGAATGTATAGTCTAATAAACTTTTAACATCGCGTCTCTAAATAGGCAGTTTACAATAAGCCTTATCTATGGAGATAGCATCATTGTCTCGGCTTCTACTACTGCCTCCTTCAATACCCGACAAATAGTGACCAATTGATCTTCCGTGATTGTGAACGGCGGTGCAAGCAGAATATGATCACCATTAACACCATCAATCGTAGCACCGCCTGGATACAACGCAACACCCTTCTCAAAAGCAATCTGCTGCACCAACAAACCAAACTTAGCCGAAGGATCAAAAGGCTGCTTGGATGTCACATCTTTGAGGAACTCAACGCCCCAGAAAAGACCTCGACCTCGGATATCACCAACAGACTTGCAGTCCTTTAGCTCCTGTCGAAGTAACCTCTCCAAGACAAGGCCCATCTGACGACATCTCTCAACCAAGTTCTCCCGCCTTAGGACTTTCTGCACCGCTAATGCTGCAGCGCATGAAATAGGATGAGCTTGATACGTGTGTCCGTGATTGAAAGCCGCCGAACCATTTCTAAGAACATCGACGACCTTCTTGTGAATGAGAACACCAGCGATGGCAGCATAACCACCACCAAGACCTTTCGCGATCGTGGTGATGTCAGGTACTACGCCTTCTTGCTCGAAAGCGAAAAACGTGCCTGTTCGACCAACGCCGCACATGATCTCATCTAGAATCATGATCACCCCGTGTTTATCGCAGATGGCCCTGACGCCCTTGAAGTAACCAGCCGGGGCAGCAACGCAACCTGTCGTCGCTCCAACGACAGTTTCCGCGATGAAAGCAGCGACGTTCTTGGGACCAACGCGTAGGAACTCTTCCTCAAGTTCGACAAGAAGTCTCGCTGTGAATTGCTCCTCAGTCTCTGAGTCGTCTTTGTAGTGATATGCGAAGGCAGGCGAGACGTGTGAAACATGAGGGTACAAGAAGCCATGGTACGGAGCTCGGCGCGCTTTGTTCGTCGAAATAGACATGGTAGCCATCGTGTTTCCATGATAGCACTGACGTCTAGACACAATGTGCACTCGATCAAGCTCTCCCTTTTCATAATGATACTGACGAGCTAGTTTCAGAGCAGACTCAACAGCTTCACTGCCACTACCAACAAAGAACGCCTTTTCAAGGCCATATAGGTTACCCTCTAGTATCACATTGGCAAGCTCTTCAGCTGGTGCTGTTGTGTAGGATTGCGTGTGGACGTAGCTGACTTTCCGAGCTTGGTCGGTGATGGCTTGGATGACCTCTTCGTTGCCGTGGCCGATGAGGGCAACGGCCGCGCCAGCGCAACCGTCGATAATTGTTTGACCGGTTGATAGCTTGAGTTCAACTCCACTTGCGGACTCGACCATGTAGGGATGTTGGACGAGGGATCTGTGCATCAGACATCCTTCTTGATGCATGGGTTTGACGGGCATGGATGATTGGTAGGTGGAGACTTCAGCGAAGTCCTCAGTCTTTGAAGGCGCCATGTCGACTGACAGAAAATTGAGACAGGAAAAATGTGCGAATCTATAGACTGAATACTGAAAGCGAATTCACTTTTCGTTTTGTCTTGAATTATTTTTTAATATTGTTAAAGAATTCCTCTGCTCATTTATAAAACATCAAACCCGAAAACCGATCACCAACGTCGGAACTCGGAAAAGACAGTTTTTCAGCCGAACACCGACGAGCCGACTGATTCCGGCCCGTCGCTGTGTCATGGAATTCTCATGACAAACAGTATCATACGCTGCGACCCACTGGAATGGGTTGACAGGTCCAGGGCGTCGGTTCTCGTCGTCGGTTTCGCTCGTGTGAGAACCGAGGTCAGATGCTGGATCAGATATTTAACTAGAGAACTTTCTCGAACAACATTGACTCAACAAACATACACAGATCATTGTTTCTTTACCTTCTGTTTGTGTATTGAGATCAAACATGTCAGCACAAAAAGATTGCACAGGCTTTGAGTGGCCAAGCTCATCGAACTCGTCGGACAATGAGAAAGGCAATGATACCGACATTTCACAACCCGATCGCGAAACCACTCCATCACCAGCGGTCGAGTTCGATAACCCCAAAGGATGGATCGCTGTAGCAGCCGCAGCGTGTTCCCTCTTTGTCTATCTCGGCGTGATCTACTCCTGGGGCATCATGCAAGTCAGACTCGTCGAAGTAACAGGAACAAACCTCACAACCTTGACGTTCGTCGGGTCACTCGCAACATCATTCATGATATCACTCAGCATCCTCTCGGGCATCGCAGTTCGAAAGCTTGGTTATCAAAAGACTGCTCTAGCTGGTGGGGTCTTGATGGGTCTTGGTGAATTCCTTGCAAGTTGGACAACGAAGCATATTGGAGCTCTGTTTGTCTTCCACGGTGTTATATTTGGCATTGGAGGGGGTTTATCCATCTTTGTAAGTTTGAGTAGAAAGAAGACTTAGGCTTCTACTAATATTGCTAGGCATGCTCGACTGCTCCGCTGAGGTGGTTCAAGAGACATCGTGGCTTGGCTATGGGTATCGTGTTTGGCGGAGGCAGCCTTGGTGCAGCTGTCATGAGTATCGCGACTAATCTTCTCGTGAAACAAGTCGATGTCGCGTGGACGTTCCGCATTCTGGGTTTTATGCTCTGGGGAGTCTGTATTCCAGCTTCATACTTCATTCAACAGCCCGAGGGATCTATGAGTGCCGGCTTGAAGCTTCAGTGGCGAGTAGCCCTGTTACCTTGTTGACTTAATACCCTGCTGATTGGTAGACCAGGCATCGCTTCCGAGAACCTCGCTTCCTCCTCATCATCGCCGGCACAGCTTTGTCATGCTTCCCGTTATTTATCCCACCTTACTTCATCCCCATCTTCACTCGATCCATGGGCTACTCTAATCAGATTGCCATCATCATCCTGGCGGCTTGGAACTTGGCTTCCACCGTTGGCCGAGTCCTAGGGGGCTATACTGCAGACCACTTGCTTGGCCCTTTGAACAGTTTGATTGTCTGTCTTCTCTTCATTGGCCTCAGCTCACTCGTCGTATGGCCATTGGCGTCCTCGGTCGGAATCTTCTCCATTTTCCTCGTCTTCAACGGCATTGGTTGTGGAGCGTTCTTTAGTCTGGTTCCTCCCATGCTCGGCGCCACAATAGGACCAGAGAATACTCTTGGCATCTTGCCTATTGTTTGGACTACTTGGTTCTGTGGATTCTTCTTTGTATGTCACAAGTATATGTCCTATCAGCACTTTTTACTGACCAGAATCCCAGGGTACACCTATCGCTTCGGGAATCTACTCGCTTGCAGACAGTACCAACACAAGTCTTTCGGTATTTAGGCCTGCTGCTTATTATGCGGGTGCGATGTCGATCTTGGGCCTTCTATTCATTGTCTACATTCGCTTCAGTTTACAGAGGCGCATACTGGCCTGCATATAGTCATAGATTAGTGTTCTCGTTCAATCCAAGTTGTACACATCTCTGTTTGCCACGTATCCTGAATGGATGTCCTATTGTGACCATAGTTGACGACAACCTCTGGATGAAAGGGAGGCCTCTGATAGGAACTCCTGGCACTGCGAACCCATCGTATCGTAGCGAACAGTTAAGTAGAAAAACCCTGCCAAGAGCGCAAAAGCATCTCACTTCCAATACGTGGTTTCCAAGCTTCAATGCTTTGAGTGCTAGAAGCTTGGACCCCAGTATTTAATAACAGCTCGGTTATTAAATCGCGGGTTGAACATATCATTGACTAAAGTGCCAGCTATGAGCTCATAATCTTGTTTGATAGAGGGAGCTTCTACCCCACAATTTTCCGCCAATGACCCGATGGTTATTATCCTTCATTCACAGGCTTGTGCTGTTATATAATGATGCATGCTTTGATTGGATAGCCGGGCGAATAGAAATGAAGTTTGCTACAAGGGTTTTAGATCGGTTGAGATTCGACATCGCGGGGTAATTGAGAGCGAAACCCCAAACACGTCCCGCCCCCAAAGTGATCTGCAAATAATACGATACATATCTTGACGAGTTCTGCTGTTGAAGATGACGTCTAACCAGTCTGTTAAGCTTGAGAGTTCAGTTGCCTTTGACGCAGACGGAGACAGCATGAAGTCAGTTAAGCACCTTGCCCATTCCGCCATAATAGCCTCATGTTACTAGAGCTCACCAACCCGATAGACTCGATTTCGCAAAGCTTACAGCTTTCCTAGCGGCCAATTCCACAGGAACTGGTGTCTTGATTTGCCCCGGCGGTGGCTACAGCCATGTTTCTATCGTCAAGGAAGGTTACAATCCCGCGGCATACCTGAACAAACTCGGTATTGATGCTTGGGTTCTCGATTATACCACGACACTCAATGCAACCGCACCTATCTATCCCAAGCCCGAGAAGGAAGTCTTCGCTGCTCTCAAGAAAATACGTCATGAGAACCCCAAGCTAGAGAAGCTCGGCATTTGGGGCTTCTCAGCAGGCGGTCACCTTGCATCCACAACCCTCACCAACCCCGAGGCTGGTCTGGACTTCGGCATCCTCGCCTATCCTGTGATAACCTTGGAAGGCAACTATACGCATGCCGGTTCTCGCGACAATCTAGTCGGGCCCAACGCGACGGCTGAGGAGCTCCATGATCTATCAGCGCAGAACTTAGTCTCTGACACAACGCCCCCGACATTTTTGTTCCATACCTTCGATGACCAAGCTGTTCCGGTGCAAAACACTCTCATGTTTGCTGAAGCCATGGCTGCGCATAAGAGAAATGCACAGGTTTTGATCTTGCCTGATGGTCCGCATGGTCTTGGGTTAGCTCTTGATGACCCTGTGCGTAGTTGGACAAACGAATTAACGCGGTTTCTCACATATTCGATCTAGAAGGGATCAAACAGAGACAATTAGTGGTGCCTAGAGGACTGTGGCTATAGTATACTTGACAGAGATAAGAGGCATCTTCCCCCAGGCGCTTGATATATAGTTATCTACAGGCAATACACATGCTTTACAGTCGCAATTGATCACTATATCTATCACTTTCTTTGTCCATTTTTATTATCTAGAACTAGCTTATACAAACTCTCAGCAATATCAATATCTACGGTGCAAATTGCAACGCGGTCAGATCGCCGACTTTGAGCATGTAAGGCCAGATTCAACATTCATGTAGAGCCTGAGATTTCTTAGCACTGGAAAAACCAGCCATTGGTGCACTCTTGTTGGACCCAAATGAAGAAAGAGAACTCTAAGCGAAACAAGGTTATTTCAGGAGTAACGCCGCATGGAAGAATAAAGCCGTCTAAATACATTCAAGAGAAGTCTCCAAAAGTGCACGCCATCGCGTAGCTGTAGCTTTACCATCGACCTCATCCAACGTCTTGCACAATCTGCCCTCCCCACCATCAGGGAACACATAAATACCCCCTAGCGAGTCAATATCCTCTGGCCACTCGAACGGAGCCCAAGGCACTTTTCCATAACAAAAGTCAAGCCACGCAGCGCGGATCTGGCCCACGGTAGACACCCAATTCTCCAGGTGTTCAGCTGGGACCTGATCTTCTGCTGGGTTGAAGAGGAAGATGTCATTGATACCATGATTGGCTCTCTTATAGCCCAGTGACCAATTCTTGTACGGGTTTGTAGCCTGAATCTCGTAAAGAAGCACGTGTGACGAATGATCGTGCGCAATCTGATGCTTCTTGATGACCGACGCTGAGTAAATTGGTGGAGTACGGAATGCCACATCGGCCATCAGACCTGCTAGGTCCTCAAGAGAGTCTAAACAAGACTTTTCTCGAGTCAGGTTATACGCTTGGGCAACTTCAGAAACACAGAAGGGACTGTCTTCAGAGTTCAACTGAGGCGTCATGGCGCTCCCTGCAAGCACCTCCCGCGCAATAGGGAGTATCTGTGTCTCTGGTAGAGGGTGATGCGGCAGAGGTTTCGACAGATCAGACAATAGCATCAATGTCAGATCTCGCTCATACTCCGTTGCGCCGATCATTAAGTTTGGCAGGGGTTCACCAGCCTTGCCCAGCTTTTCCAGTGCCGGTTTGAGACCTGCCTCGGGAACCCATTCACCATCGACTAGTGGGCTGTAGAGCGATGGCGGCGAGGCTGGCAAGAGCTGGTCCAGAGGAAGATCTACCAATGAATCAAGTAGAGAGTCATCCGTTTGCAGGCTTGGTAGTTGAGATAGCACGTAGTCGAAGCGCTCCTGATGCCATGGCATAGGCCGCGATGCGATGCCGACTGACGTTCCACTGGATAGAATGGCGCTCTGGAATTTACGATTAGGGAAGTTTACCTGGTAATGACACGAGGCACCACCTGCGCTAGTTCCATGGATAGTGATGCGGTCAGAAGCACCTCCGAACCCAGCGATGAAACGAGAGATCCATTCCAGCGCCTGTCGTTGGTCATGAAGTCCATAGTTCCCAACTGCCTCACCATGAGCGCGACTCCTCTCAGCCAGCTTATCCGAAGTAAGGAATCCAAGAAGCCCCACGCGGTAGTTGATAGTGACCAACACGATTGGCTTCTCCCGAGCGATACTCGCCCTTACTAGGTCGGTAGCATCGTAAATTTCACGTCCAGATAGTTGGATTGACTGACTACCGCCCATGAAAGCACCGCCATGGATGAATACCAGTACAGGAACGTTCTGGCCTGATTCAAGAGCCTTGCGTGGTGCGGTGATGGATAAGTTCAGACAATTGAACTCATCTTGGATGGGCTTTTCTAGGGCGGGATATCCACTGGGAGGTGGTGCCGTCCAGTATGTAGGAAAGGGGAGGACTAATTGGGGACATTCAGGGCTAGGAGAGATTGGTAAGTTGATTCGTGTAGAGAGAGATTTAGGACTGCAGACTTACCCTGGCTGCCGAGCATTGAATGGCTGCGAAGGCAAAGGTCCTGTTCTCAGAATGCTCTGACGAAAGCGACCAGGAATAGAAGCGAATGGGATACCGCGAAACTGAACAACATCTTCGTCTCTGGCTAAGCCGGCGATGCTGCCCAGCTCAGGGTGATTGAGGGTATAGTCTGACACGGTCATATTTGTTTGCTTCGAACAGACGCAGACAGTTACTTGCAGGCAGTAACAAATGTACGGTTTTGTATCTGATGAGCTGAAATACCGTTCCAAGCTTGCCAAGAGCGAATTAGCCGCTTAAACTCAGCGGTTAAGTTTCGTCTTATACAGGTTGCACCCAAACTTAGCGGCGCCGTACTTGGCCATTTCGGGAATATCCCCGTCTCCCTCGGCTGCGCATCGCGGCAACCCTTTCTCTTCCCCCTCACATGACCCGGCCTCGCGGGTTTTGGCCCAAAGAGTGATAGAGCACACTTAGCGTAGGGGATCTGTTGGTACGACAATTGCAACTGTCGTATCGTTTGTCTCCCCATTCCCCAGATTTTCGGCCCCAGAAAACTCTCTCCACTTTCTCCAAGCTGCAGTACCCTCCATGTTTTCGTATCGGGCTTGAGGTTTGCTGGGGTTTGTATATAACTTCTCGTTGCGCCCATCGGTTGGATCTTGTTATCTCGCAATTGGCACTCTCAGACCTCAAGACTCTCATCTCTTGAGACCGATTGATCCAAACTTAGTCACATTATACTTCTCCTTGTTTCATTTCTTCATCTCTTCTAATCGGCACTCACCTCCACCATGACTGCCGACGTCCATCATGCGTCGCCGCGAACCAACTCGCTGGCAAACTTCTTCCGGAGTCCAAAATTGGTCTACTCCAGTCAGTTCTTTCCATCACCATTGTCTCAAGGCACACCGTACTAACGATCATCCCCAGCCTTCCTCGTCTCCGTGGCCTTCTTCACCTTTGGCTATGACGGTACCATCAACAGTGGTATCCTAGCCATGGTTCCTTTCATCAACCAGATGTCTCACGCCCGCCATCCCGATGGCACCTTATACCTGACCTCCACCGACACCTCCATCATCACAGCTCTCCCCACCACTGGCTGTATTCTGGGACTCCCCATCGCAGCCCAGTTCGCTGACAGGTATGGACGCAAGAAGATGATCATTGTAGGCTGCATCTTTAGTGCTGTTGGAGGCGCCATCCAGACTGCCGCGTTTGGAATGGCTCAGCTAGTCGTCGGGCGTTGGATTCAGAGTGAGTCTTGGCTATCCAGCTCTAGCTTGTCCGCGTTCACTGACCTTATCTGTTAGATGTTGCCTTTTGGCTCTTCATTGTGCTGGGCTCAACTTACATGGCCGAGATTGCACCTGAGAATGTCCGCGGCGCCATCGTCGGAGTGTCCATCGTTCTCATCGACACAGCAGCCGTGGCCGCAAGCGGCGTCAACTGGGCCATGAGCACTGAAATGTCCTCCATGTCATTCCGTCTCCCCCTTGGCCTCAGCATCCTCTTCCCCCTCATCCTCTTCGTTGGCCTCTTCTTCGTCGACGATTCACCAACCTGGTACCTTACCAAGTCTCGTGACAGTGACGCCCTCAAGTCTCTCAGAAGCGTTCGCAGCGGCTACCCAGAGGCTGAGATCTTGGCTGAGTTTGAGGCTCTCAAGGCTCAGGCGTCTATTCGTGAGGATGAGACCAAGGTTCCGTGGATGGATATCTTCCGCGGGACCAATCTCCGTCGATCTATGTTGGCCATGTCCATCGGAAACATGCAGCAACTCTCGGGCATTGCTTTCGCTACGAATTACGCCACCATTTTCCTCCAAACGGTCAGCGGCAACGTTTCTGCTTTCCTTCTCACCATGGTTGGCGCTATCCTCGCCTTGACCGGCGCCGTCACCGGAATCTACCTCGTCGACAGAGTTGGACGTCGAACCCTCGCCCTTACCACCTTCACCATGGTCTTCTGTATTGATCTCGTCGTTGGAGTTCTTGGCTTCATGGACTATGCAACAAAACCCAGCATTTCCAAGGCCATAGCGAGCATGTGCATGCTCTTCTGCTTCTTCTTCGCAGCTGGATTCGGCCCTCTGACTTATGTCGTCTCTGCTGAGATACCGACTGCCCGTCTGCGCAACAAGACCAGCTCGTTCTCATTCTTGACCTTGGCTGCTTTTTCCACGGTTGTAACCTACGTGCTGCCATACATCTCGCAGGCCGATGCGTAAGTACAAATCTCTGTCTTCTAGCTACCCGCATGCTAACAAGACTTTCACTGCAGAGGTAACCTTGGTCCGAAGACATACCTCGTCTTTGCTGGTTGGATGGCCGGATGCATCATCATCACATACCTATACCTTCCCGAGACTAAGGGAAGAACCCCTGCTGAGCTGGATGCCATGTTCGAAGCTCGTGTTCCTGCTCGCAAGTTCAAAGGTAAGAAGAACGCCCCGTTTATTAGTGCATTGCTAATTATTGTTCAGACTATCAGTGCAATCTGTCTATGGAGAGTTACATGAATGAGGAGAAGGTTGTCGCCGAGATTGACCACCATGAAGCTAAAGCTTAAGGTGATGGAGTAGGGTCTCAGTCAGGTTGGCCGCAACAATGGAGAGTTAGTTGGGCGTATGTGCCCAGGGTATCGGTATGGTAGGACTCAGTGGAGTACAAATGCGTTCAAAGAGTATTTATTTAATTGCACAGTCTCTCTGTATCTCAAATTCATCCGGTACAGCATCTTGACCCTCTCATATCATGCTTGCCACTAAAGCGTAGCCGCCTAGCACGTATCTTCCCTTGCCAATGCTACTGACTTACTTACTCGATATTGCGCGTTGGGTGCAGCAAGGTTGAAGCTCTACTAGACTCAGTGACATTATTTGAGAGGCAGAAGAGCTCACAGGATGAAACATGGCAGGTCAAGCGATGATAACTTGGGTTAGGTATTTTTCATCATGGTCTTGAGTTCATGTTATCCTCAACGTAGTATTGGCTGGTGTTTGGCTATGATATACAAGAAAAAATCAAAAGCTCTCACATTAATTCCCAAACAGTTTTAGATATCGCTCCATCTACACATCACCTGATGCCTACATTTATATCTATCTAGATCTCATAACACGACGGTTTCAGCTCCCACGCTGTACACTCAAGCAACCGACCCGACCACGGGCTTTCATTCTTCTTTACCATAAATGGCTGAATGCTATAGCAGGTCATGCTTTCCGGGTAGACTCTCGTAGTAATTGCCGTCCTATCATTGGCAAAAAGCTCTAGACAACTCATATCAAAGAATGCTTTGAGTCGTAAGGGCTCCTCAGACAGAGATGGCTCAGCTCCTGCAGCAGTTTCGGGAGACAAGGTCGTGAAGAGGGTATGCGGTGCCTCTTCGTCCGCCACGCATATGTCTATCATGTTGGTGGATTTGTCTCGTGTGATTATGAGCTTTTCTGAGTCAGGAATGAACGAGACGACAGTACGTAGTTCTGAATCTTTAGAAGAAATGTTAGCAACCTCTAGAAGCATTTTGCTATTCTACCTAGTATTCTTACCTTTCGTGTGGCTTATTATGAAGCCAATACTCTGTACGTCATTGCCAATATCGAAAGACACATCTAGCTCCCAGCAGGAGCACCCTAGGGGAAATTCCAAGCTTCCCAGACCTTTGGGTAAGGTGCGAGAGCTGATCGGACCCAGGGACTGCTTGCTTTGGCGAAGCTTATTGAGCCTAGGGTCTGGCAAGGCACATAATGTTGTAATCGTGTAGGTCTGAGGGAAATTTGTCGGGAACAGTAACTGCGGCTTGTCTTCTAGCAACACGTCAAATGACTTGATAGCTATCAGATCTGACTTCAGTGCATGGACGACGTGACGTATCCTGCTCAGCTGAATGACTCTCGGAACCGATAACAATCCAGCCCATCCTTGTGCCCCCTTGAGTTCTGCAGAGAGATCTTCCTCAACAATCCAGCCAAACGCAACTTGCTGATTGGAACTTGGATCATGGAAGGAGTTGACAGCATAAATTGCTCCGTAGTCCAGAGTACCGCCAGATCGGAATTGCATCTGTATGCCTGCTGAGGTCTGCACCAAAGGGCCCGAAACCCACATCTGGCCGTGATCCCTTCTGAATTCTGAATGGCAATGTCGTCCAGAAGGTTTGACGTCGACTTGCTTACGCCCCTCGACGCCAATCACAAGTACCTCATGGCTTACTACTGGATCATCAGGGTCGGGGAGTGAAAGGAAGTTGACCACTTCCCAGTTAGCGCCATAATCTGGCTCCCAATGTGACGAACGTTCCATTTGAGAGGTCGGTGCTATAGTCAGCACCGAGAGGAAGTTCCAAGCCGCCAAATCGTGTTGTTCAAGGCAGTAGACAAAGATTGCAGGGCCAGTGTCGCGGATACCGCCAGAAACGATGCCAAACAGCGTTTGATCTAACCTATTTCCTAAGAGCCGGCTGAGTGAAGGCCACTTAGCAACGTATGGATCCCGCCAGCCTGTAACATCGAGGTCGCGAGGAGGGCCATCCAGAACAGTCGGTGCATTACCCCTCTGCCATGTGCGGCCGGCGTCGTTGGACGTGGCGATACAAATTGCTTCAGACCCCCAGTTGTAGGGAAGTGTATGGTGTATCGGAAGCCTCCGCGCTGAGGTATAGAATGCAGTGCTCCGGCCCGGTACTGAGGGTACTGGGCTCCAACATCCCGTGAAGACCCCTTCCTCTCCATCATGCTTCTTCGACGGTCGAATAGATGGACTGTCGCTGGCCTCCCAGGTCACCAGATCCTTTGAAAGTGCGCTTCCCCATGAGATATCGCCCCATTCTGGCTTCTTGGGGTTCCACTGGAAGCCAACGTGATAAACATCATGGACGGCGTCATAGCCTGGTGCGCAAGGGTCATTCAGCCAGCCAGTTGGCGGCATGAGGTGATAGCGCGGTCTCCAGCGACGATGGGCATCTTCGATATTGGTTTCTGATGCTTTGACGGTGGCAAGGGGATCTTGGTCGTGAAGGACATTATTATGGGACGTCGTCGAAGGTATGTTGTACGAAGCTTCATAAACAACAGTCTCGTAGACGCGGCGTTTGGGAGGAAGCTGGACAAGGATGGGCGAATCGACAGTTGCCATGATGTTTGTTGACTTGTTCAGTGGCTGACTGCTTTCACAATTTTCACCGTGGGTAATCAGCAGGAGTAGCCTTCGAGAGACCGTGAGATACTGAACGACCATTAACAGACTAAATGAATCACATGACGGACATTGATTGACGACGGCATTCGGCTTCTTCATTTCATCCTTGCACATGTCATGTTGAATATCACGGCCTTCGAAATCGGCAGTTGTAACTCATGTTTCTGACTGTTACCGTTTGTAGCGGGAATATTCCCAATTGGGCTTAAATCACCATGTCACATTGATCAGCAGATTTCAGCACCAAGTGACACTAGCCCGAGTTCTGCTTCGTGGTGAGACATTTGGATGGTTTGAGTAATGGCCCAGGCCTTTGTCGGACCGAGAGTCTAGACATGGTTCCCCGCAGTCTCCCCCGTGCCCTTAACTCGGACCAGGGGAATTCTGTGTCGGTTTTATTCCTTATCCGTCATAAAAGCCTCTTGCTGCAGACGGACCGTCCCCTTCGTGTCGAAAAAAGGAGATTCCAGCTCGACATGAACCAAGTGGTCTTCGATTCATCATTGGGCTGTGCTGTTCAAACTAGATCATGTGATCACTGCTTTCATCGGAAGATCAAGGTGGGTTGATACGCAGTGTTTGCCTCAGTCTCGCGATTCTGACTCTATTTCACAGTGTGATCGGCGTACTCCATGTGCGCCTTGTCAAGAGAGCCGTGTAGAATGCCAATATGAGCGGCCTCGGAAGAAGCGCCGGTACATTCGACCGGCGTCGGATGATCTGAATGTCAACTCAAGGGTATCTTTCGAGAGGCCCAACATCTTGCACGAAGATACGGCAGACTGGGTGCCTGTTGAAGACGTTGACGCGAACACTCCTATAGAGGAGCAGCAACTGCGTTCAGAGTGTGTGAACAATTCTACACAAGTTACTACTGTCTCTCCTGTTCAACTGGAGACCGACTACTGGGACCTTGGTATGGGAGAATGCTTCTTCTACCCAACCAATCTTTTCGGATTGGTAGACCTCCCTCCATGCATACCATCGCTCCCACTGAACATACCTCAAAGTCCCGGAATATGCCTCTCACCACCACTCCAGCATCTCTCGAGTCAAAACGGAGTGCTGGATCGTCTCCTAGATGACAGCACCATCCCTCAGCTCATCGACGTGTTCCTAGAACGCCTACAACAGTCCATGCCCTTCTTCACCCGCTCATACCTGCATCAGAACATCGCCCGTCAACGGCATCTTCAAGATCGATCCTTCGGCTCTTTGGTACAAGCCATATGCTCGCTAGTCCTTCTACAGCCCGTCCAGAGCCAAGAGAAACGCTCATGGCCGAACCGTGAAGCAAGAGCTGACGCTCACTTGGCTTTGGCCGTCAATTTACATTCACAGTCTGATTTAGGCCAGAGCCCGACTCTAGAAACTATCATGACGAGTGTCTTTTTGTTTGCGTGTCAGTTCTGCAAGGGAAATTTCGACGCCGCCAGATTTCGGCTCAGAGAGGCTGCGGCTTTGGCCGAGGTGATGAATCTTGACAAGCCTGAATCGTATGGCAGGATTGGAGACACTGAGAAACAGCGAAGACTTCGGACATTGATCAGTCTTACGATCATCGAGAGAATCTACTCGGTTCAAAGAGACTATATTCCAGCCACGAAACTACTGAGCCGGAATAAGCTGCAAGAGCTACAAAATGCCATCGCATCTTCGCATGACAGGGGTGAAAGCGAGAACATAATTGCCATGGAATGCATCAGCAACATGCTCGAGCAGGTGGACTTCATTGATCCCGATATAATAAAGTGCTGGAAAGGTTTCTGCTGGGAAGAAGAAGCGCCGACACACGTCACCAGAAGCACGATACTCACTCTCCTACGACGCTACCGGATTCCACCACAATTTTCCGGGCTTTCTGGTATTGATACTCATGCTCAACATGCTGATATCCTTGTTACCAGGCACTGGATCAGGATCAAGCTGTGGTCTTTGGCCAATAGCCACGGCTACGTTGAAGCCCTATCGGACGACGAGGAATTCCGCCATGACTACGCCGTTACTATTGCTAGCGAGGCTCTTGATACCTGTTTACAGTTCCAGATGACTAGTCTCGAAGTACATGGTATCGGACTTGTATGTGTACTCAAAAGCCCCAATAATGAACACCCAAGCTGATCAATAACGATAGGTTGAGAAACTTTCTGATCTAGCAACTTGTGCAGCACAACAAGTCACCGTCAACTCGCCTACCCGAGAGTATCCCATTCATGCAGACTTAGACAACCCTGATCCAAACGGGATACAGCTACAAGAAGACTCTCCGACTTCGACGTCAAGTTCGGCGACTGTGAATAATGGCGCTGAGGGGATGCTCAATGGCTATCTCTCTCTATTTGCATCTTTCCGGAGAGGGAGACATCCTTTTCTTAAGCCGTATATGCGCCTCCTGCTACTCAGAGATTGAAAAAAGGAAGTTCGGCTCTTGTC
Organism: Fusarium pseudonygamai; assembly: GCA_013186785.1. NCBI lineage: Eukaryota > Fungi > Ascomycota > Sordariomycetes > Hypocreales > Nectriaceae > Fusarium > Fusarium pseudonygamai. Next base: position 6,293 of record JAAQRH010000497.1, on the reverse strand, counting down.
TCTTGGACCTGCACGATCAGCGTCAGGGCCAACAGTATGCCACCTTGGCGCGCCTTTAGTCTATTCTAGATAGGAAGAAAAGATTTAGGTAATCTAGTATAGACTTGGAAGTCTTTAGGTTAATTTTTAAAATTTAGGATAAAGGCTTTCCTTGCTGATTTCAAGTCACGTGCTACCGCGAGCTTCTCGCGCACATGCGGGGTCGCTGTGTCGCGAGGCGGGGTTGCTGGGCCACGGTTTTCCTCCTTCGCAGCAACGGCAACGCAACAAACAACCTCTCAATTCTGATCTCGAATCCAGCTCGGCGCGATGGTAAGCGAATCGCCCAAAAAGGCAGTCTGAATCACTGACTAACCATATGATCGACAGGCCGACTCGTCGTCTAGTCTCTCATCGCCGCCCGCGAACCCTCAGCCCGTTGGGTCGGTTGAAGTTCTTCTCCGTGAAGTGGTCAGTCATATCCGCGACATCACCACTAACCTCAATGCAATTGATGGCCGTATTGATACTCTCGAGACCACTGTTCGCGACCATGACCAGCACTTAGCCCATATTGACCGGCGTCTCGCCAGCCAGTCAGTACCTTAGTATAAACTTGACCATGCTACCCATACTTACTGACAAACACTTAGGACCGCTACAACAACCAACCTCCATGCTAGAGCCCTCAATTCGAGTGCTTGTGCGTCTACTTCGGCCCTCACCCCTCTGGTCAATCCAGTGACTGGCGACGCCATCCCCGATTTCCCTCGCACCTACGGCGAGGTCCAACGACTCAACGGTATGTACATAAAACCTTATCTTCCGGTCGTTACTCTGAATGCTGATTTCTTTATTACAGCTCGCGAGCTTGGCGGCCTTCTGCGAGCCCTCGGTCTGCGCGGCGCTAGGAATGCTGATCAGAAGCGAGGTGACTTCATCCGCGCGATTGGCATTACCATGTTTGCCCACCGTTAGTGCTTTTTCCAGGTTATCGCATTCTGGAATGGAGTTTGGTGTAATCGGTTCAAGAGAACAATACCCATTTGTAGTTGGCTATCAGTTTCGATAGAACTAGGCCCAAGGAACAGAGAATAAACAGGGAAATGTCTTGATGAATATGCTTTCGATTGAGTCAACGTTCCATTGAGTGAATTTTGTCGCCTCGAATTATGTAGGGCGTTTTAGTGAATGCTCAGGGCATCCTCCACCGTAATCCCTCCTGGAACTGGCCGCTGCGGGCTCCATTAGCGCCTAATCCCTGTGGACTTGCACGCCTATAGCAATGCCCAACCCCGGATCTGCTTCAAACTCTGGGCGTGCCTGAAAATGCTTGCAACGCCAGGCTATCGTGAATCCATTCACTCACCTCGATAACATCAGATATGCTTTCGATCTCCGCACAAACTGCACATGATTATCAGGATCTTTTCTTTGCCGTGCAGGGCGGAATCACACGCAGGGCCACGCTGGTCCCCAAAGTAAACTGGAGTCCCATACTCTGGCCAGGTATTTTCTGCTTAACCTCACAGTCTCTGGGCAGATCCAATTTATAACAAATCGCGATCATATTTCTGTAGCCTATATTAGCCAATGTGCTTTGCATAATCTCGTTCTGGTGCAACTAGATCCGAGGGCTATCGAGATGAGCTCCGCGAATCTCCCTCTCCTCATTTAGAATCGCTGGATTTCAGCTACACGAGCTAGCTTATAATAAGCGATAGCTCACCTATATGTCAATTCACGCTAATATCAATAGCACACAAACATTAAACTACCAATTTTCAGTCTATTCAGAAACTTCTGTATCTATCTACTCACTTGAGTACGCGTCGACATAACTCCGTCCATCTTGATCATCCCTTAAGCACTACTCACTTGAGTAAGCTTGCCACGAATGATCATCATGGACTGAACACTCGTTTCTCTTTTTTTCCCCTGCTCACTTGAGCAACTCTGTATGATAGTCCTGCATAGCTATGTCATTCCCATGCCAATTTACTCACTTGAGTATTGCCGTGAAAATGACCAGCACGTTCCAGCACAACTCCCAAGCTACAGCAAGCCCAAACACTTATACGGACTCTCCACCCATAATCCAAACTAACAAAGGGAAAGATTCTGCCTACCTACTCACTTAAGTAAGCCGGATTGATCTGTCCAGGAACCCAGATTGTCTCAGAGAAGGTGTTGCGGAACAAGATGGCCATAGCGGTCCATCCAAGCTTCACTCCCAGCAAACCTCTAAACAACTACGATTCCGTGTTCTGGGGGAAATTCCTTGTCAAAGTCAAGGTCCAGGTTACCAAGAGACGGGTGAGTCGCGGGAACATCTTTCTTGAGGTACGCCGCTCCATCGTAATCAGCTCTTAGCTTGGCACGTGTTATTGTGATGGCCTCGATTGTTATCTGATATGGGCTTGTTCCTGGAGAAGCCCCAACCTCTTGAACCCACCATCTTTCCTCATTGACGGAGCGGGATAGGGCATGTAGGCTCCACCCCTGTTGAAATGGAGACTCACAGGCCCGGGATTCCTTGTACTCCTGCACAGTCACCAAAACCACGTCGTCGTGAACTGGCCTTCGGAGGTATTGTTCATAGTCAGCAAGTTGCCCTTTGACCCACTTATCCTGCTGCGCAATGATAGGCCCGAGGCACAATGGCAGGCCAACATGGCAATGGTGTTTTAGCTCCTCGGCAAAGTAGGCTCTCAGCATCCTTCCCTGCTTGATAAACAAATCCGAAGCGTCATATGGGAGAAAACACCACTCGATGGGCATCATGTGTTCTGCTACATATAGCAAAGCGCGCTGACGGTCATGGCAGTTACCGTGAAGATCGTCTTTTCCGCCCTTTGAGAGGGAACGTGTCAATGCCCGAATGTTCTCACATCGCTGCCGAAGCTGAGATTCGTCATATCGGTCAATATTCTCTATCACACAGCTGTAAGCAAGGCTGCTCATGATTTTCAGGATAGCGAAACAAGACTTAGCGATGTCATCTACAGGATCGCGATCTAAACTCTTAGCAAGATTCTTGACAGAAATATAGAGGCTCCACCGCTGGTTTTGGACGAGCTCCTTCTTGACTTGCTCCATCTTCTCTTCCAAAGTCTGTTCCATCGCGACGATTAAGATGGTGTTGATATCTTGAAGGTGTGTGCGTGATGAGGAGTTCGGAGAATGGTGATAAGAAGGTGGAATGTTTGAGGTTGGTGGTTTACTCTATTGAGGATGGGAATTGATCTTCATGTGCGGCCACATCTCTCATATTTAACGACAAAAGTCAGGAGTTGACTTGTCACTTGTTCATAATTGAACCACATTACATTCTCTATTCTACTTAAACCCTTGGTCTTTATCTTCTAGGGACTGCTATGACATTTTGGTATATCCATAATTGGGTTGTTAGGTAATACTTGATAATCTCACAGTGACTACGCCATTGTCTATGTACCGGGTTAGCTAGGGATTGAGTAGATTATCTAATATACTTATTAGTACTTTGCAGTTTGAACACGAGATGAATGAAGGATAAGCTCTGATGAATCTGAATGAACATGCCTGAACATTGAATAAAGTTATTGACCTCCTTTCAAGAACAATAACACCGACTCAAATAACAATCAGAATCTAGCATGAACAGCATATATAATTTAAAGGAATAAGCATGTTCTATAGGTCAACTTACTGATGTCTTAGACTAGGGTGATTTTACATCCTTGTAATGTCTTCTAGGCGTAGACGGTCTCTGGGGTTATAGTCCCTGACTAAAGGTATGTACACTACTATAGCCGCTTGATTTATAAGGTACCTTGGGGTCTACACTACTGAGTGATTTAGCTTTAACATTCTATCGCGGAATGTCCCTGTTCATCATAAAACGGCGACCTCGGGGAACTGGATGGCTTGAGTTTTAGCGTCAGAAGTTATCAGTGAAAGAGGGAAGAGGATGCCAGGTTTTCAGGCTTATAACAATATTAGAAAAGTCGAGATAAGATTTGTCAAACGATATTGAAGTCTGGTTGACCGTAATGTGTTATTACGAGACTGAGATCAAGTATGCTACGATGGTTCGGGATGAGTTATGATGTTGAGATTGATCCTGTGGCTCGCATGCGCCTTCACCGTGACTTAATCCCAAGATGAACTTCAACAACACCGATCACTTCCGACGCGAGCGCGCGCTCCAAGTATTGGGGATACTCATTCACCACCTCCCTGCCCAAATACACCACCAGAGGATCTTCTTTCATACCTCATCAAGCTCCAGCAAAAGGTCACCCAAACTGTACGCAAATCTTCCAGCTGCTCTCGCCGCCAGCTTTGGCGATCCTCTACTTCTGCCACTGATGAGTTATCCCCACAGCTATCAGAGCACAGCGAGGCTGTAAGGTAAAAGGAAGGGTCTTAAAATAGACAGGTCTCCCCTTCAGCTACAACAACTACACCCGCTTCCGCCCCAAGCTTCAAGCAACCTTAAGTAAGACGCCCACAGCGAGCTGATCACATTCATATGCCCTCAAGACTCCACAAAACATTTTCCCTCCTCGTCTTCGACGCTGTATCTAAGACTATCCAAGGCCGGCCGCAATCATAACAACTTCCTTCTCTAAATCAGAAAATTTGCCCAGGGAACGGTAACATTGGCATACATTGACGACAGCGGCAAAGACCCCTAGATACTGACACGTTCCCCGTATTCATAGTTACATCATATTCTAAGAGCTTGTTCCAGCATACAAAACTTAGTAACCCAATTACATTATGATCATGCTGATGACCTAACGACCGTTATCGAAGTTACGCCCAGCCAATGCCCAACAGAACTCGCCTCGCTCACCGAAGAGTGTATCTACAATACCGGGAGCGAGATCAAGGCGGTTCTAGCTTGGCTCTTAGCCAGTCAGATAGGTCTACTGCCTCGGTCTTAAAACCTTCGGACTACAAAGTACCAAGTAGAGATTAGTTTCAGGACGAAGAACGAACAATTTTTCTAGTCAGGGGTATGTACATGTTCATCCAACTAAAAAAGCAAGCCACAGCTAACAGATATAGCCTTTACGAACGGCCAATCGAAGATCAACCAGGATCGCCAACTTGTCCTTGAACTCCACGATTTTCAACTGGATGAAGATTGCAAACCGTGTTCTAACCTCCCCATCTCGTCCTCCTACTCATAACATATAGAGCCATTATCACGGGCATATGCACACTAGTCAAGATTCGTAGTCTGTATGAATCACGGAATAAGCAGTAGACGGCGAAACAAGCCTTGGAAGGAAGGTTATTGAATGAAACAGAAAGTGGTTCACCTTTAGTACAGGTACTGGAATATCGGCAAATTGTGTTATGATCTACGTTTTCACGAACGAAGTTTCGGTCGGGACTGTTCTAGGGACTTTAGGACAAACAATTCAATTCTCTTTCCCTCTTCTCAACTATTTGACTAAGACATTTGACTAATAGACAAAGCGTGCTGTGTACCTTCAACTTCGAACGTGCTCAACCTACGCTTTCCTACCAATATCGTCCAACCTCATACAGTCCATACATGGTATGCTCCCCGCAAACCTGACAGGAACCATCCCTCTCCTCTTTGATCTCCTGTCGACATTGCCTCCCCCTTCTCTTGGCAGTTTCGCATTCCTCTCTTCCCAAACTCTGATACGTGAGTCCCACTTGAACGTTGGGGTCTTTCTCGCAGGCACCACAAAGGGTGCGACGATACAGGTCCTTGCACATGATTGAAGTTTTTATCGAGTGTTATTGTAGTGTGGGTTAGTTGGATGAAAGGCTTGGGGGTGAGTTGAGCTACTTGGAAAGTGAGGGCAGTTGCGGGACTATATATAAGAATTTTTATCAGGTTTCTGATTTTATTGATGTGAACAGGTGCAGATGGTGATGTGAATTGGTGAGACAGGCGACGATTCAGAGATCATATGCCACGGCGATGAGAACAAAGATAAGCCCCTTGTCCATGACTGGTAAATTAAATCAGCACAGAGAGCTTAGTTCATGCTGAACAATAGTCTCTTCATCACCGACACTCTAAGTAATGGTCCAATCATCGACGTGAATGCTCAGAAGCATAGCTTCAGTAAGTTCTTATGGGCTAACATTCAAGGCACTCTAACTGGATATCTTCACTACAAGTCCCATCTACTAATATACCGAGGAACTGTTTAAGAACCTCCTCCGCCACCACAACCTCCACCTCCTCCTCCGCAACTGCCCTCACTTTCCAAGTAGTTCAACTCACCCCCAAGCCTTTCATCCAACTAACCCACACTACAATAACACTCGATAAAAAC
>JAAQRH010000496.1:0-32620 GCA_013186785.1 Fusarium pseudonygamai | reverse complement strand
ACCGTCTCCAGCTCTAGCTCCAGCTCTAAGGTACTGTAAGGAAGTGGAGGGGCAACGATGAGACGGGACCTAAGGAGGGGTCAAGTATTCGAGGCAGTGGAGGCTAGGTACCTAGTAGGTAGGTAGGTAGGTGGCCCAGCGGAGTAAGAGACTTCTCGACACTGCCAAAGTTCACTGGTCCTGAGATCTGGCGGATATACCTGAACTTAAGGAACCTTGAGTCTTTTCATCACTGAAGACAGAGGTCCTGAGGTTTCCTTCTTACGTCCTTTCAAGTCGTAGGTAATGTCTAGTGCCTTTTATATTAGTGCTGTACGTACGTTACCTTTTACAAGGTACTTCCGTTTGAGTGTAAAGGTTCTGTCCGTGCCTTCCATTGCTTCTTAGCGGCTCCATCCAAGGAGAGAGAGCCTGTAAATCACAGCTAAAATTGACAACTCAGATCAGAAGCACAGCAAAGGCGCGAAACGAAACGAGGGAACCAAACAATCACGGAGCTGGCCGCCTCAGAAGAAAGAGAGCCTTCGCAACTGGAAATCACACAGTATCCATCTCAAGGACCGTTCAAGGGGTACGCCCATCAACCACCAAGAACTCTAGAAACCTTCTCTAAGAAGACGCCAAAAGTCAATTTCAACCAGCCGTCCCATCGCCGACGTTTTCCACGACTTAAGGCCACAGTAGATCGAGGCGAGAGAAACGAAGTCGATCATTGGCCGTATGGTATTACGGGGTTCATCATGAATCATACAGGTTCCATGGCACAGCAGCGTGTTGTCGCTACAAGGAGAGTCCGGAAAGATGATTGCAACATCACAAATCACCGTCCATCGGTGGACGACTAGAATCCTTCTATCCGCACATCAGGTGGGCAGCTTGTGAGCCTCGAATTGTAAATGCATTCCTTTCAAGCTGCATGCGCAACGTCCAGCCAGAGCTTGCAGAAACGCAAATGTGAGCCATGTTACTCTCTCCGCACGCCTTGGCTCTGCGTCGTGCGCCTCATTCATGCGAAGAATTGTGATGCGAGGCAGAACCTTGAACCCGCCGGACCGATGCTGTTGCATCGGCTTCTACACAGTCGATGAGAGCCAGATTCGATATTGATACGATGCTTCGTTGCTGGACTCCAGCCTCTTGAAGGGTTCATGTGGCTAGTAGAGCTTGGACTTGTCGTTCCTTGGCTATGGGATGAAAGAAGTACCTGGTTCTTGACCACGATCCACTAGACACGCTAGATCCATCCGCAAACATACACCGCCGTGAGATGCATGCAGGCAAACACTTTGGAGACACCTGCTGCTCGGCCTGCATCGAGAACCAGTGTGCTGGCAATTGACCCTCAGTGCGTCATACGAGGTCAGCATTGAGTTTGTCCTGACTTGTACGGCATCTTCGGAATCAGTCGCCAGCCTCTTCCTCTTGCTGCGAACCATCAAATGCCAGCTCAAACTCCACAGCGACAGTTACCTGCTACCGAGATACACCCATGAATATTCTGATTTGCGATATTTCACGTCATTGCTTGCGCCCAACGGCGCCAGTGCGATGGATGGACCTCGTGGACCGGTCGAGTGGTAGACCTTTCATACTGGAGCCATCAAAGCCACGGTCGGTACCTTCCAATTTAGCAGACCGCGATAATGGAAGCGAATAACGACGCAGCAAAGACATGTTCATCATCGGGAGAGATGGGTTTTATTTGAAAGGGTTGCATTGCTTTGATATAGCTTTACTCCCCGCACGATGTTCATCATCGACCTGAATCTCAAGCCCACCGACCTACGGGATCCAGGCACCATTGTCCCATTCCCCTGCTCACCTATCTTCAAGCTGAGAAAAAAGTGACTGTGTGTTGACGTTAGGGACGCGGCGAGGGGTCTGTATCAGATTAGACTACGTCGCATGGGTAAGCCGGCTGCATCCAGATGACCTGGGCTATCTGCACTGACTGGGTGACGATGAGCAATCCATTATTGCCTCCCAGTCTGCTCGACATCGCTTATTGGAATCATGCTTTCTAGGTATGCTGCTGCAAGCATGTCTATGGCAACTGAGAATAAGATTTGGGCAAACTCCATCTGAACAGTGGTGAAAGCCGGAATCGTGTTGTTGCAACAGAATTTGTGGACTTGCACGGAGCAAGTCCAACGCCAAGCCCCCGACACGGCCCCTTGCGGCTGGTCGGCCAGGGACGACTTCGCTTCGAGTCAAGCAAGCACAGGTTTTTGGTTCGACATGCAACTGGCGCGAGGTTTATTTTTACCATCGCACAGCGGTAGTTTTGGGGTCCCTGTGGGTGAAAATCATCAAAGCGCTGTCTCCAACCCTCATTCACATGGGGCCCTTGATCCACCCAAGGCTGAGAACCCAACCCCTCGCATGCATGCTGGCTCCTTCTGGGTTGACGATATTATCTCGAATCCTGCAAGTTGGACTTGTACCCTGATCCAGAGTATTAGTAGGACTGGCTCACAGGCTTAAGCATTCTTGAAGCTACATTGAGGATCGCTTCACCTGGTATCAGTAAAGTTTTGCCAGATATGACTACCTAGGTATACATCTGAAGCGGTCGAGAAACAACGCACCGAGAGACTAAGTGCTTTTTAGCGACCGTATCATCCTTGGACAGGCTGGTCAACTGTCAGCTTGCTTTACCACTAGCTTGCAGCTCGTTGGTTGATCAAGCTGCAACGCTTGCAGGGTTATACCTCGCATGGGTCATATCAGGTACATGCTGGCGCTATGTACCTGGCCCGCCCCCTGCTCAGCAGTGCAGGTGACCTGTACCTGGCGGCTCTGACTGGCATGAGTTACTGTTCGATGTGCCCTCAAGATAGAATTATTCAGCAAGGTGTTGTGAAACGACAATCAGTCCGCATGTTGCTTGATGCCTCTGCTTGGAATTGGACCCGCGGGCCTGGATACTATCCGTACGGTTAATCAAATCGTCCTGAGTTGCTGCAATCCCACCCATCCACCTCGAATACAGGTTTATCGTGCCCAACAGTCACCGCTCAGGAATACGGATATTCCCAAGCAGCATCCATCGACTCGTCCTGCAACTGTAATCCGCTCCCCACCAAAGCCGGCGATGCCTTGTCCTCCACTGTCAGGGTTCCCACGAGACGAGACGAGCTGCCCGTGGTCGGTCGCAAACTGGCAAAGCGGAGAATTGTGTTGGCGCCGTTTGAACCGAGACCAGAGCTCCGCGCCCAGCGAAACTCAACACCCACGGCCATCCAGTGCCAGGCTCGATTTGCAGCCAGCTGGAGAACCCTAGAGAATTAGGTTCCTGTCGGACTACGGTGATCCAGGTCAATGAGCATGACAACAGTGAGCACGACGACGTGAGGTGGCTGACCTCTGGATTGATTGGTCGGGCAACGCAACTAACAAAGACTCTGTCTTAGTGCAAGGGAAACAAGAGAGTTGGGCGACTCCATCCTGCCTCCATGCATCCATCCCGGATCCGGACTCCACAGACAATCGATTTGGGGCTGGAAAGCAACCATAGACATACATCATCGCCACGCTTGCCCCTGCGGCCCTGCCACTTTTTCCCTCTGTGCCCCTGTCTCGACTCACCAGTTTGCGACTGTCAACCTTTTTTTCTACCTTTCTGCGTCACGCACGTTTTGGTTCACGTTGTTACTGCAGTCTTTGTATGCAAGCAACACACATACATACAATACAGTTTCGACTTTGACTTTCTCTGTTATCCCTTGATGAATTCAAGTTGCAACCACAAAGGATAGCGCTGGAAGTGAAGAATTATCCCGTCGAATGAGTTTGGCTGCATCGCTTTCGCAGTCACTCAAAGAATAATTATCAACTCACCTCAGTCTGGTCTGTGTCACTCTGCGGATCTAGGCCCTGACCTTGGCTGGCTTGCATCACCACTACGCACGCCTCCCTCCCCGCCGGCATTTCCACGTACGCTCTAAGGCGGGCCTTAGTTAGTAGGTCGTGGGTACTGTAGGAGCCTGAGAACGCCTCTACTCATTCTCTTACAACTCTCACACACGCTCCCTGTTTCTCCATCCTCATTGTCTCTCTTCTTGACCCCTTACATCTATCCCTCTATCCCGCTGGGATCCGTATTCTGCCTCGACTTGTACATGTCCCTTTTTGTGTGTGCGTGTCTTATTGCACCCTGACTCCCCGGACTATTACTTCTTATCTCCATATCCCCCCCATCGTCGGAAGGTTTTCGTCTTCGACAGGGTTGCCTTTGGCCGTCATCACCCGCCTCGCGATTTCTGCTAAGTCCTTCGGCCGTCTCGCCGTTTTCTGTCTCAGTGAGATTGTCGGTGCATCCAAGTGAAAACATTGCAGACCGACAGCACATATAGCGGTGCATAACGATTGCCCGACCGAATTCTCGTACCCGTGTGACCAGAACGTTGCACCCTCCGGGCATCTTTCTCGCCCTTTTCCGAGAGGCGGATCCGCGCAACGGTAATATCGTCACTAATATCGATAATACTGCGACCAGTATCGACTTCGAACTTTTGTCGCCATGGCGGCCGCTTTTCGTCCAGTGAATTCCCCGCTGGCCATGACGGTCTCCCGCGAAGACGTCATGGGTTCATCGACCGCAACTCCTCGACCCAACACAGCCCCTCATACACACTCACAAATACCTGCCGACCATGGTGCGACCCCAACAAGGGCAACTTTCAACCTGGCTAGCCAGAAGCCACTGCCATCTAGTCCCTTTCCCCAAGGAATCCAGATGCCTGAACAACCACCGAAACCAAAGATGCCTCGGCGTCACGACTCACGGCATTCGACCAAATCAGGAGACTCCGGCGACGTAGATATGGACGATTCCGATGGAGAGACTGGCACCATTGAGGATGGCGCTGGATCCGACGACGAAAGTGTTGGAGCAGACGGACCCAGGTCAGGCAAGAAGAAGAAGTCGCAACGCTTCTATTGTACAGACTATCCTCCTTGTAATTTGAGCTTTACGCGGAGCGAGCATCTTGCCCGGCATATCAGGTTTGTGGTCTTCCTTTGTCCCTCGCCCCGACTTGGTTTGTCGTTAATGCTGACTTGGATCAACAGAAAGCATACAGGAGAACGCCCATTCCAGTGTCACTGCTCTCGCCGCTTTTCAAGACTCGATAACTTGAGGCAACATGCACAGACGGTCCATGTTAACGAGAACATTCCTATGGACTCGCTAGCTGCAACTGGTTCCCGGTTTCAACGGCAGATGCGACCTGATCGAATTCGGCAAGCCGGTAATAGAGCCAGAGCATCAACAGGTGGTAGTGCCGGCGGTCCTCAAAGAGGACATTCCAAATCGCTCTCTACCTCGAGTATCACCAGTGTCAGTTCTGTTGGTTCGGCTTACAGCGTTCAAGATGCCAGACGGCGACCGCCTCCATTGGTGATGGCAGACCCTCGCTCGCGATTGTCTTTGGAGTCTTACCGGAGTGCTATGGAGGGGTCTTACCCTCACTATAGACCTGCTTCTCCTAGTGATTTCGGTACACCAACTTCGTCAACCTTCTCAACTGGGCAGAGTAGCCCTAGATGGGGGCCAGGCGTTTCTTCCCCAGCAACATCACACTCACGATCCCACAGCATGTATACCTCTGGAAGCCGAACACCAGGCCGCCGTTTGAGTGTCCCAGGAAATCCATTTCAATCCCCCGGAGCACCAGGGGGAAGACCGATGATGTTTGGGCCTGGCCCCGCTAATGCTTCGAATGTGGGTGCTCTCCCGCCAAACAGTAACGGCATCCCTCCATCCCCAACTCCTTCATCGACTTCTCAATGGTCCCGAAGGGAGTCAATGTCGGAGGGTGATTGGCGCCGAAGAACGTGGCATCCAGACAGCCGCAATATCAATGGGAACCCCAGTCAGCTAAGCTCCGTTGTGAACCAGTCATCTGTCCGTCCGAACCCACCGCCACCGATCGCGAACCCTTCCACTTCTCAGTCGTCCTTCCGCTTGCCCGGTATTGAGTCGTTCGACCCTCTCCCACCTGCCACCCCACCAAGGAGACAGCCTTCGCCCATGATGGTCGATCAAGAGCCTCAGATTCGAACCTCTTACCCACCCCATCTCCCGAAACCCCGATGCAGGACGAGAGACGAAACCTCAACTTGTACGATGCGAGCCTTCAGAGAGGCCTTAATCGCCTTGACATCAACCACAGTACACCACCTCGTGATAGCGCGGGTAGTTGGGCTTCCGAAGCAAACAAGGCTGTTCAGGCTCAAGCCGAGCACGTGCGGCTCAATCCTCCTACTGTTCGTTTCGAGGAGCAGCCTCCCATATACCAGGGACCCAAACCTCCCCCTACCTCTGCCCCACGATCTCTCCATCAACACACAGTTTCTGCCCCATCTATTACAACCTCGAGAGAAAATAAGCGTCGCGGATGGTATAATGGGCCCGTTTCCGTTCATAGAGACGGCCGACCGCCTCAGGAGCAGCAAGATCCACGGATGGCTCACGTGGATAGGATGGTGCATCCGAACTTTACTGGCTTCAGTGGATTTCCTATCAAAGAAGCACCACTACATCCTCAATATCAGCAACCAACACAACAACCACCCCCACAAAATTATCAACATCCTCAGCACCCCCAGCAGCAACAGCACCCACATCAACAGACCCAGCAGCAACAGCAACCGCAACAACAAGGACGACCTGGCAGCAACGGCTCTTTAGGCCGCCTTGAGGCGTTAGTTGCTGTTGCAACAAGCGAAGGATCTACTGCTGCAGCATATTGAGCTGGTTTATGCCTCATCCATCCCGTCGTTCTCAGACGACAATGATTTGACGACTTATGACCTATTCCCTTGAACCGTCTTTTACTCTATACCTGGCAGCGGAGACGACGCACGTTGCGGGCATGATCCTTTGCATGATACACGACCATGGAATTTTCTTTATCTCTTTTGGTACAACGACCTCCCTACTACTGAATTTACTTGGCTCTGAGTTCAAATGGCAGCATTCAACATCCCATCGGCATTAGTATCTGACTCTATGAACCGACATCCTCTTCAACAATCTGAAACGACAGGCCCCTGGGAGTTTGCTAAACAAGCTAAGCTTGTCAGATGCTTTTCTTGCTTTCACAGCTTTATTATTATTGTTTTTACTGAGGGTGTCTTGGCTTCCTTCTCCGCTAACAGGATCATGATCTGTAACGGTGGAGGAAGACGTCATCCGACGGCGTGATACCCTGACTTTGTTTGCATGAAGCGACATCAGTACATGATTTGGCCGTATATGAATATACCTAACCTCTTGGTACATCTTGCAGTAATGGCAGGGTTGGCTTTGTGGAACACCGTTGCTTGAATGTTGGAATTCTTGGGGCTAGACTCAGGTGGTATTGTGAAATGTGTTGGTCAAGTATGACGCTTGTGTTGTGATGTGTCGTGGGGTTGGAGGATGGGTTTGAATTCGATACCCCGTGGTTTGAGCGGTTCCTTAATTTTTGTTTCTGTTGGCGTTTGTAAGGATGCTTGGTTTAGACATGTGTCTCAGGATTCTCATGACCTTTTCTTTTACCAGGGAGGCAGTTGGTTTGGCAATGGAGTCGCGGCTCTGTTTACAGATTGATGATGAGGAGGCCTGGTGTGTTTCTCGACGTTTATGATGATATCTATAGTTTTATACAGCGATGAGATTGCTCAGACCTAGAGCTGGGCTATAATGCAAACTGAGTTGAAATTTGATCTGGGAGTGATTTTATTTAATGTGACCATCCATGGATACAGAGTATCCACCGTGATATAAGGTAGATAGATAGTTAGATAGATCGACGTCAGTGCGGATATTGGATGCGTAGTAACATCCGGCGTCAGTATTACATACATGAGTTAAAAGGTCGATCACTACCAGGTCAGTAACGGACTTGAATGGATCTCAATAGAGCTCACATTCATTCGCCTGTCAAAAACTCCGGGGCCATATAGGGCAGATGTGACGTAGCATATACATCATATATAGACGAAATGTCGTCGAAGTTACAGGACATGGAAAGGACAGCAATTCTGAACAAGGTACCCCAGGTACTAAGGTAAGGTAGGTAGGCAACCATAATCTCTTCATAGCTGATCGCTGAGAGCACCGACCTCTCGCGTCATTCGAAACTTCAGCACCCTCCCTCAGCTTCCAACCTCATCTGTTGATAAATATGGATGATAACCCAACTTCGTCTTTGTCTTCTGCAGGCCGACTTCGGGCTCTTCTGCCAGGCCCAACTCGAGAAGGAGGCTCACCCAGGCCTCCACCCAAGCTGAATATACCCAAGAGAATATCTGTCAAGACTGCATGCCAGGCTTGCAGACAACGCAAAGCCAAGGTTGTACAAGATTCTGTGTCAAGATAGGTGGTTTACTGACTTCAATAGTGCAATGGCCAAAGGCCAAGGTGCTCTGGCTGCATTACTGCTGGTAGAGAATGTCACTATGCCAGCAAACACTACGAAGCCGAGGCTGCAGCAATAAAACGAAAGCACGATGAGTTAAAAGAAAGAATCCTTGATCACGAGAGTCTTTACTCTTCGCTCAAGACCAGAGAGCCTCATGAGACAGACGAGATACTACGGAGAATACGAGCCGGAAAGGACGTCAAAGGCGTGACTGAGGACCTTCAGGGAGGGTGTTCAGTCGCTCCCACGTCTCGGAAACAGGCAAATCCTCTTCTACGAAGCAATAGCGATAATACTTCAAACAGTGCTACAACGTCCGGAAGCGCCAGCTCGCCAACATTCTCAGCGACACGCATGAGTCTTTCCCAACCTCAACAGCAGACACGGGCCGAACTCACAGCTTTGTGAGTACACCATAAATCCCCCGACGCCTGTCTAATCCTTATCAGAAACGACCAACCTGGCAGCCTATTTGAGGAAGCCTGGCGAGAACCTCCGCGCAGAGCCTCTGACGACTCTGCATCCATTGATCTCCAAGGGCGTATACTCCCTTTTTCGCGATGGACCAACGTCATACAAGATGACAAGTTTCTAAGCCACTTACTACTATTGTTCTGGACGTGGGACACATCATGTAACCGTATCATCGACCGAACTATCTTCGAAGACGACCTGAAGAGCCTCGACCCAATGGCAACAGGCGTGCCCTCAGCACTGCGATTCTGCTCACCATTTCTCGTCAATGCCATTTTGGCCGTTAGTTGCGTATGTAGGCTTTACCACCCCCTTTCAGAGTCTCTGCAGGCTAAAACCAAGAATATAGCTATATACGACGAATCAGATTACATTCAGCATACCAGACGAACTCAGTACTCGAGGACAGGTATTCGCTCAAGAAGCCATCCAGTGTCTGAAGCAGGAAGATACAAGGCCTTCATTACCGGTGGCACAGGGTCTGGCTCTTATGTATGTGTATGAAGGCGCCCTAGGCAACGGAAAAACGGCGCTCGAGTTCCACAAGCTTATGCAGTCGCGGTACATGGCGCTGAGACTTGATGATATTTATCGTTCTACGGATACTGCTATTGCGGGTTCGAGACAGAGGGCCGAAGCACATGCGTTGTCTTGGATACAATGGGGTTTCTATGTCTGGGACTGGTAAGTAATGTGCTCGCGCCGAACCAATCTCACTGACATATATGCCACAGGAAACCAATGCACGGTTTATGTCGTCGTCTCGTTATCAAGAAGCCTGCACGAGCTAAAACGTGGCAAGAAGCAAACTCACCGGTGAATAGAACCGAGAACCCAGAGTATTGGTGGTTCTCGTATCCTGTTTCCGTAGCACCTCGGCGGTCGATGAAGCGTGAGATATTCGAGGCCGAATGTAACTTTACCGAAATCACAGAGCAGGTTCTCGAGTTCCTTATTCCCTTGGAGCAGGGAGTTCCACCGTCTCGAAATACCGGACGTGCTGTAGAGTTATACTCTAAAATCATGGAGTGGAAGTTCTCCTTGCCTGAAGAGCTAAGGGCTGAGAATGCAGTTCTTCCAGCTGCTATACTACTACAGTAAGTCTTTTACAGGATGATGCAGAGTACTATTGGTAACAGATATGTATCTAGTCTAAGCGCGGATCTCGTAGTAATCAGTGTTCTTCAACCCTTCGACCATATTCCCAAATCTGTCTTCGGCCCCTTTATTCCACGTCTAACCTCATACGCCCACGCCACAAACGCCATGTCAACGATCTGGCACTTCCGCGCTCTATACAAGATCCACAATGAACACTGGCTCATCCAGGCATGTTCCGTCTGCGCGTTCAAAGTCCTGTTCGCCATTGAAGAGAGCCCTGTCCAACTCGAAACATTCATAAAAGCGTGTCGAGCCCTCATGGAGCTCCGGGAAGCGTTCCCTGTAGCGGAAAAAGTCATATACTCTATTGAATCGGTAGTAAAGAACAAGAAGGTAAATCTACCTTCGTATGCCAGGGAGTATATGCCTAACCGTGCTGGAGATGGTGTTGGGGACCTGAAGGGTGTCAGGGTAAGGGATCATAGTGTTATTGTTGAGAAGGCTAGTTCGGATGGGAGTGAAGATCGGTTGACTATGACGGGTCTGCTTTCAACATTGACTCCTAGTGAAACGGGACTGTATTAGTTTATAGAGATAGGCTATGTGCATGCATATCTAGATAGACAGGTTGGCGTTACCAGACGGTCAAGGCGCGGCACCACGTAAGTGTTTGTTGGATATATATGTATGTATGTATTGCGATACGCTTTGACAGCAAGGAGAGTCTGATTTTTAGGTCTTTTCACTAAACCAAAATACTTCAAACTCGACGGATACAAATCATCCGATTTGATCTTGGTAACTCTGTCTACCATTCCGATCTTACATAACCTCCAGTTGAGTTGACGATTCGAAACATCCTTAGCCCAGTCTGCATTTCTAATTACCTGTGCCATACTGGCAACGCAGGAACTGTAGTCTCGGAGGCGAGGCCTGGACCTTTGAAACAAGTTCTGCTGTCAATCCTTTAATGCTTCAACTTCCAGAAAAAGGCTTCTATGCGATAGGATGTGTCCAAGAAAGATTATTCAAGGTAAAACCCACAGGAAGAGCAGTTTCATGCTTACACAGCACAAAAGTCCCAGTGACAGGTCTGTACCTGTGTTAACGTATTCTGGAAGTAGCCTTCACCCAATGGCTCCAACCTCATAACTAGGGAGTAAGGGTTCAAAGAAAGACATCGTTGACTTAGACATATTGGTACACTGCAGTTTGCAGCTGATCTGATATCTCGAATAGACTATCGATGCTTCGAGCATCCTTTATGAGACAATGTCTCCTCGCAGGGTGATGGAACTGCTGATAATCTCGGGGTCCTAGTCGAAGCTCCGGCCATGCCCGAGAACAATAGGATCCAGGGGTAAGCTCGACCAAGTTGCCGTAAGTTAGCAAATTCTCAAGGTCTGCATTACTTGATTCATGCTCAGAAAGACAAAGATGTCGGGTTTCGACTCTTCTGATAGCCTTCTGAACACATCTCTGCAGTTTCGAACTATGGTCAACGGGGAGCTGACGCTGTCATAAAAGCCTTTCTGGGTTGGTCGATACAAATCAGCAGTAGCTAAGTTTATGGCCATGTTACCAACGACTGATTGGCATTGCTTTAGTGAACTTAGTTACATTGTAAGTTCTCCTGCCAAAGGTACACTGTGTATACAGGCCATAAACTTGGGCTGTTTCATGAACATCGATACATGAGCTCATACGATACTTAACATCAGTCAAACATATGTCACTGCAATCCACAGATTTGTTCTACTTTCAACTCATTATCGTTGGCATGTACAACAGCTAATATCATGAACGCTACGAACTGTGTCCTTCGTGCACGTCTCCACGCTATCTTCCCATTTTCTGTATACTACCCTTCTTTGTCTTTCATCACTGTCCATTCCATACGCCCACCGCCTGTCTATCTCGTCTTCGTCTTGTCCAAAAACGCCTGGAAAAAACAATAGTCGTTCTGTCATTACCGCTCATCATTGGGAATATGTCCCTCGACAGCACTCAGCGCCCCCAGATTCACCTCGCCGAGACGCTCTCCGACATCCTGGACACCAGCGAGGAGAGCCACGCACTCGACCACATCCTCTGGTTCCAGGAGATGCGACTTGGCCAATGTGACCTTTGTGCTCGCTCCGACGGTGACTGTGAAGACGTGGTTGGCATCCAGCACAGGGCCCGAAGCGGCATTGAGGCTTCGGAACATGTCCTCATCCGTGAAGTCGTCACCCATGCATAGCGCGAACTCGAGGTGCCCATATTTGTCTTCAGACTCGGTGCCAGGTGTGTGGTACATGGTGATGAGGCGCTTGGCGATCTCGCCCTTGTTGATAAACGTGGGGCGAACTTCGATATTGGCCTTACCAGGCATCACCTCGACATCCCATTTAGCGCCAACTGTCGATTCGAGCTCCTTATGGCACTCTCGTGACATGTGAATGCCTTGCTCGGGGTCGGCCAGTCTGTAGTGCCAGGTCAAAGCACATCGTTTTCTCTCGATAAAAGAACCTTTTTTTACTGTCAGCTTGTGTTGAGTTGAACATGTGTCAGTGTACAAACCTTGAACCCTGTCGGTGTATTTCTGGAAGACCTCCATCACCTCAGCCTGCCATCCCATATCGAACTTCTCTGCGAGGTTCTCCCACTCATCTGAGCCGGGGTGCTTCATAAAGCTGCCGTGCTCGGCTGAGAATCCAAGACGTCTGTTGTTGCCAAGATGTTGCTTCAAGAAATCCTGGTCTCGTCCCGAAATGATCCACACAGCATTTTTGGGGTCTGAAGCCAACAGGTCAAGGGTGTGAATAAGCCGCTCCGAGGGCACTGCAGCACTAGGCTCGCGCACGATGGGCGTCAGGGTACCGTCGTAGTCGAACATGAACAGGCGTTTGTTGGCTGAGCGGTATTGGGTAAGAAGAAGAGCTCGGTCGAGTAGAGGAGTGGAGTTGGCAGAACTGCTGTCGCCAAGAACATTGTAAACCTTGCGGATGAACTTAGTAATCCAGGACTGCACATTGTGCTCAGTAACGTGTTTGTAAAGACGAGACTGCATATCTTGTCGCTTGTCTTCGGACATGGTGAGAGCCGCATTGATCTTCTCAGCAACGCCGCTGAGATCCCAGGGATTGATGTGGATGGCATCACTGAGACTGTGAGCGGTACCACTGAATTCTGAGAGAATGAGAGGAGCATTGCCCTCCTTTTGGCAGATGATATACTCTAGACTTGTGGTGTTCATGCCGTCACGCACAGAGGTGATGAGACCAATGTCACCGGCACGGAGAAGAGCAAAGTACTCATTCTGGCTGAGGTACTGCGGGTAGTGCTGGACGGGAGAAAATCCCAGACTTCCGTACATGCCGTTGATGCGCATAACAAGCTCATTGACACGGGTCGCAACCTTTGTGTCGTCCTCAAGATCCTCCTTCTCAGCCTCGACGCTAGTGGGCGAGGTGACCTGGATGAGAACAACCTTCTCACGCCACTCAGGGTACATCTCAAGGAAGCGCTCAAAAGCCTGCAGCTTCTGGGCAACACCTCTGACACTATCCAGACGGTCACGTCCGACAATGATCTTCTTTCCGCGGTAAAGCTCGCGCAGTGCGTTGTACTTAGCGGTCACAGCATCGGTCCAGGCGTGGCTTTCCACCTTGGCAGCATCGATGCCAATGGGGAAGACGCCGACTTGCACGCGAGTTCCATAAGCATCAATTCCGAGAGTATCAGAGGGGAATCCAAGAATTCGTGTGCAACAGCTTAGGAAATGGCGTGAGTAGCTGTATGACTGGAAGCCAATGAGGTTTGAGCCCAAAACACCCTCAAGAACCTCCTTTCGTCGAGGCAGACAACGGAGGAACTCGCTACTGGGGAAGGGAGAATGCAGGAAGAATGAGATGTACATGTTAGGTACTCTCTGCCGCAGCATGCTGGGAAGCAACATGAGGAAGTAGTCATGAATGATGACGATATCGCCAGGCTTATAGATCTCGATGATCTTGTTGGCGAATTTCTGGTTCATTCTATAGTAATCGGCCCATTGGACACGTTCGCGTCGGCCGTCGTTCGGCTCATGTTGCTTGTAGTGGAGGAGGGTGTAGAGATCCTGCTCAGCATAGCGTCGCCAGCGGGCCTGGTCCTTGAGAAGGATGCCCTCAGAAGTGGCCTCGGATTCATCGGAGAGCCAAACCGGGTAGGTGCGGATGGTCTTGTTGTGTGACAAACGATACTCGAGGCGGTCTTGGTCCTCGCGGGGCACCCAGAGACCATCTACGGGAGGAGGAGTCGGCAGGCGCGCGTTGCCGTCAATGGGAACGGGTGCGGAGAGGGCGTTCAGCGATGTCGCACCAAAAGTGTTTGGGGCGGGCGTGCCGGGTGAAGAAACGACGTCATCAGTTGGAGCGTCGATTTCGCCGGTCCACGCGACAACGGTGTGATTCCATGGGGTAGCGTCGGAGGAGAGGTATGCGAAGGAGTCAAAGAGAGCTGATTGACCGCGACGAGATTTCAAGTCCTGTACAGAGAGCAAAAGTTTAGCTGAGGCTCAATTTTCATGTGACGAGGGGTAAGGGGGAGCTGAGGCTGGCAGGGAGGGAGCTCTTCCGTAGCTTTGGTTGGAGAAGAGGGGGAAATGCAAGCTAGAGATTGAACCCCAGTAACTGATAGTAATACGAGATGAAATGTTGAGGAAGCGAAGCGAAGCGAGGTGAATAGTTAATTAGTTACATACCCAATCACCGCCTTTTCGATAGACGAAAGAATGCGGTGTGTTGAAGGTAGCCGAGATAATGTTACCGCTCAGAGCCAAATCAGGGTTGGCAGCTCGAATCTCGGACAAGGACTCGCGGCGGCGCAAGTTGGGCGCGCCAGTGTTTTCGCTGGTGGTTGCCATTTTCCCGGTCAAGATGTGATCTGAGAATCAGGCTCGGGAGAGGGAGAGAGAGAATTAATGCGAGGAGAATCGTGGACGAGGAGGTGTCAGCTGGCGTCTCCTTTGGGGTTGTCTTGTCGGAGCAAGGTGATCGCCGTCTGTCTCTCTCGGGGAGGGTAGACTATGGAGTAATGCGCGCGCGTATTCCGTGATTAAGACGAGGCAGACAAGTGAGGGAATAGAATAGAAGAATGATATAGCTGGGCTATACAAGCTGCGCGAAGCAAACAAGTATTGGGTTTGAGAGATGAAGGAAGAGAAAGGTTGTAAAGTTATGGCGAAGGAGGGAGGGATGGTTAAGGTTGAGCGGGACTAAGAGGGAGAAGCGAAAGGGAAAGAAGCGATTCTACAGGCTGGATAAGGTAAGAGTAACCTGGGATACAAGCAACGGTGACGTTAGCTGTACCTATCTGTTCTGTCCCCAAGAACCTAGATGGGACATACATAAGTCAAGTCAAGTCAAGGCACGGTTTGGCCTAGTCTTAAAGTCGGGCCGGGCGCTTTCGGCGACTCATCGTCGTGTGTTGCTGTGCCCATCCAATCCATCCAGGCGGGAACGTAGTGACTGATGGTTGAGGTGGTGGGGCACTTCTCTGCTGTAAAAGTGCCTTGCTTTTGCGGGCAGACCACTAATGGATGTAAAAATGGCACATGGTGACTTTGCTGGGTACCTTAGGTACATAATGACTTGGTGAACAAGATGGGTACTGAACTCAAGAGCAATTGATCATGTCTGTTGACAATCATAATTTCACTTCAAGTGACTTCTCCAGGTTCATCTACCCCAGAAACCATAATCTCTCCATTTTGTCACCGTATCATGGGTCCTCAGCACACCTTCTGGCTCACGCGCCGGAGCAAATTTCTTAAAGGCCCGACAGCTGCCAAGATGCCTTGACTTGGGTCGCAACTCGAGTGAACCCAGAAGATGGCTGCCGATCAGGTACAGGTGAACATTTAATGGCTGAAATAGGCAACCTAGCTTTGTCTAACAACACGCATGCTGTAGGTATAGTAGACAGACGACCAGCGTTGCATTATCTTCAACGTCGATCCTTTGACAGCACCGAATACCGTGATAACTCTCGCCGTGCGTGTTTCTTCCTTGTTACTTTAAACTCTCACTAAGTGGTTATCGCTTCTGTAGACCACCTTTTATATCGGACCATATAGAAGGTGATAGAATTCGATATCTGGGGCCTCGCATGGCGTTTGTTTCAATGTGACCGTGCGTGCCATTGAGTTGGGGATAATCGCGGGGGAGGGGTAATGAAAGCAATTCGGCCGACAAACACCATTTATTTTATTGCTTATTTCAACCATTCACGAAGCTGAGAAAGCATTAGCAGCACTGACTCAGCATTTTGAGTTGCTGATGTCTATTTATCTATCTTTTATTCAGCTTTTCCATCCTCTGAGCCTTCATGTCTGTGCTGACTGTCAATGAAAGTTTCTTCGTAGGGTCAATGAAGTGGTTGCGATATAGGTAGCTTTTCATGATCTCACGATACCCTCATGGCTTGAGGTCAAAGGAGATCATGTGTTCTGAGTTAAGCCCTTCCCACTCAATGACCTCGCTCAATCCAGTATCGTAAAACTCATCTTGAAGATCGCCAATTCTAATCATCATCGAAAAGTCCCACTTCCACGATCGATAAGATGCTATTCAAGAGTCTCCACCGGTTAATGCACCAACGATAAACAAGCAATACGGCACAGGCGCCAGCAATTGTGCCGCCAGACCAGCCCCGAACCAAACAAAAGACGGTGAGACCCTCTTTGGCGGAGGTGCACTCCCGAGATGCCAGCGCACCGCGTAAAGCTCATGATACTCTGCGAGCCTTCTGAGCCATTGCCATATACAGCAAAAATATGAAGTTGCGCAAACATAGTCCAAGCTTCTAAGTAACAAAATATGACGCAGTATTTACTACTAATCTAACTCGTGGTTAATAAGAAATAGACGGTGCGCATTTCATTCAAATTTAGGCGTGGACCGGCCATCTTTCGGTCCAAGTTCCGTTCACATCGAGCCGCATCCGGGGCTTATCCCCCGGAGCCGCCCTGTGCAAAACGACCCCGCCATCAGTTTTGCACCTAGTGCTAAGAACAACACACACGCCATGGGCGGGCCGGGCCATCAATCTCATCATTCTGAGCCATCCACCGTCAGACGTGACCGCACGTTCCCGGCAGTTGATACTTTTCATCGGGGCGTTTCTGCCGAGCTCTTTACTGTTGTGCGAGAATATCCGATCACTGAGAGGTACAGTTGCTGATAATTGGATGTTTCCCTTCATGCAGATTATCTTCGATGGTGGCTGCGTCAAGTATGCATATCTGAGTCATTTTAAGTATTAATTTCCTCATTCTCTCTTTGTTTACTTTGAAAAGTTGCTTCTTTCGTTTCTTCCGCTGCCTAATTGGAAAAACAGGCTGCTTCTACCTACTCTTGTTGGTTGGTTCACGATAAAACCTCGTGGACCCCGTTATAACAGTATTATTCATACACCACCAGAACTTATTTGCCTGCATACTTTGCTCTGCTTCGCCCGTTCGATATGTGCATCTCACTCTGTCTTGCCTCAGTGTGGTTTAGCAACGAGCTACCATTGGAGGTTGTCTTATGTTTCCAAGAGACCAGAGACTGTCTAGACTCTAAAATGGAACAACGACTCAACATCCCGGCCCGGTAACGCCGTTACAAATGACAAGAACTTCCTGATGTTGACACACAGAGAAGCAACCGCGATATTGAGCGTTTGATTCTCGGAATCCTTTTCCTTTAGGCCTTCTTCTCCTTTCATTCTCGTCGTCAAGTCCATCATATCATCTCAAGCTTGAGCTCAAGCTCAAAGAACCCCACCGAGGGGCACATTATTTCAAGGATCCGCCCATGACAAAAACCTCTCCAACTGCCCGTCATTCCCGCTACAAAAGCCCACCACGATCCAATCACTTGTCTCATATTAATATCAGATGGAGCCTCTAGTTGGGAATCGCCCAGGAACCTTGATGTGACGAGTGGTCCAGACTCCAACAATCGTGATCTAACAATCGTGGGCCCGCTGCCCCTCCAAGGAGGACCAAAAGCTCCAGCGCCATGACGCAAGTGATGAAAACTCCGTTTGTTGACTTCCATGTGAACGAGTATTCCTTGATAAGTAGCTTCGACGGCCACAATATTGTGGGCTCGAAAAAATGCCGCGTGCAAAGGTGAAGTTGCCAGTAGGCACGCTTCTCATGCAGAATCTGCAACCTACAAGAAAGCCGTTTTCGAGGCCAAAATTCTGAGGATCAAGTGAATAAGAGGCGTGGTATTCTTCCTTCCGTGATTCTCATACTGATATCGACTCTATCCTAAAGAAATACACCAAAAAAATTCCTTGAACCCCGAATGTCCCAATCCCAACCCAGAAATAGGTCATTATCACAAACGCCAGATATGTTTTGTTGAAAGTCCATCATCATCTCCATTTGAGACCGACCTCAATAATCTGAGATCTAGCCACTTACTTTTCCTCATCCTCAGCCGGGGCACCCATCCCCGAGAAGGGACACACACCGCCAGCGGGCATACCACTAGGATGCGGAATTCTTGATGGGGCGTTCTGGTGATGTTCTGAGGCATCGTCTTCAGTACCTGAACCACTACCCTCGCCAATGATGCGTTTCCCATGCAAGTAGCCCTCGCGCTCAATCTCGATATCAGAGTCGCCTGCCTCGAATTCGGCACCATCCTTGACATGCCATTTGGCCATGAGATCGTTCTGAATCCATATGACCTTGTTGAGAGCCTTGACAAGAGCGGTCTTGCGCTGAATGTGTAGACGAGGATGCGAAAGAATAGCTTCCGTCATGATGTCCTGGATGAAACCAAGACAGACACCAAGATGGACGTATTCAATGTGAAGAGGATGCTTGCGACCAAGACCAACATGCATCATTCTAAATAAGTCAGTCTTTGCTCACGGATTCTGTTGAAAGGGGAATACATACCCGACCTTGTCCAGATACTCCCAAAACTCCATCTTGCTGGGATCTGAGCACAGCTTCATAAGGTAAGCGCGCAGAAACATCTTTCTGTGCAGAATCTGAGGACTGTTCTCGTCGGGAACTTCATCTAGAGGGCCTTCGAAAGAAGTACTTCTGGTGGTGAAAGCACGAGCTGTGATATCGTATTGGAGGAGTTTCTTGTAGACGATGTTGACAACGGCGGGGATGAGAGCCTTGACGTATTTTGCGCCAGTGATGAGAGCTTCAATGTCGCCTATAACCGCAAATTGTTGGTTAGTTTTGAATAAGGGATAAAGCTTGCTCTCAATTGCGACGTTGATGTCGAGTTGTGGGATGTTTGCGCTGGGTATAACGTACGGCTTGAGAAGTCGAGGAATGAGTGAAGATACTGAACACGGGCTTCGAGGTTCGTGTAGAGATCCTCGCGATCGATGTGCTTCATAGGTCGGGAAGTCATCTTGACGGTGTTTTTACTCTGGTGATTGTATTCGAAATGGGTAGCTTTGTCGCTGAATCGTTAGATGAAACCCGTAAGGTCGACTCTTGTCCAAAGTGAGGGTATAAGTCGCTGGATGAAGGTGTCGCAGATCGTGGGCGCAAGAGAAAAAAGGCAGATTGAACAGTCGGTTTTTAACAGAAAAATGCTCAGCTGATGCAAAAGCCCGTGTGACGCAGATTAGTTTGAAGGATTTAGTCTTCGCAAGCAACAGATCGATTATACAGAAACGCACGCCTCGAACAGCAGCCAGAGGTCGGTATTTATTGGATTGCCTATCCTTGGTAATTTACCCCTCAGTCCCTTGTCCATGACAACTTTTTCTTCTTCTTCAGCGATTATACGCGTGCTCATGACACGAAAGATCTTCCCCCGAGTCTCGCCTTGCTCCGTTGGTTGTTTGTTAAGCTGAGCGCATCACGCCAGCTCGATATTATCAGACGATGGTGATGGTGGGCTGATGAGTGGGTCTTTTCAAGGGTCTGTGATTATCGGTGCCATCCGGACGCACCCGAGGAGAGAGATGAGATGGATTTGGTGTATCAAGAGAATTATATCTTATTCATATTGTACATACAATACTGAAAGGTGGTATCCCGAGACGTGACATGGTACTGCCAGTATAGTTTGTGAGATTCTGATATATGGGGGACTGAAGTTGATGCTTGACAGCTTGAGTGGGTATCGACGGCGGCTTGCGGGGACAATCAATGAATGTCAGGCTGATTCAAAAAGGGAAACTCAGCTTCCTGTGATTGGTGTGAGCTCCAAGCTTCGAATAGGTAAACTGTTGAAGGCGGCGGATAGCGACAGCTAAGATGGAGGATGAGCGCTAGATCAGACAATCCCATTTTCCAAAAAGTCGTTCGAGATCTACACAATGACATTGTTTCAGGATCTAGAAGCGTGTCAGATACGATGCAAGTGGCACAGTGTCCCTGTACAAGTCTCTTCAATTCGTGAATACCCTTCTCTTGCATTCTACTCTGCCTTGCGTGGACTGCTACTGTCGCTTACTGCTCGACTTGCCAGTGTCACATATGTGAATCCCATTGTATTGCTAGATAATTGACGAGCAGACCCATTTGGAGAAGGCCCATGCTGAAACCTCGACTCATCCGTGCGGTTCAGCCGCAGGCAGGGACATCATGCCAGATTCCGAATTTCCCGACAGTCTTTCGTCACAAGATGAACATCTATACCCCACGATGAGCCATTTACAGGACCTTTGCTGTTGGGCAAGGGATACTGATGATTGCACTACATTATGGGTTAGGATTATTTTACTGACTGGCGTTTTGGCCGAATCAGAAGATTGGGGTTGAATTGCACACATTGAAGTTTGACACAAAGACGTAATAACCATGCCGTACCAAACGTACTAAATCAACAAGAAACAAACAAGCTCATTGAATTTTAAAAGGGAGTGAGATAAATTTGCCCGCAATGGTAGAATTATATAAATTTGAAACTCTGTACGGAGTAAAGAAACCACTGCAAAGACTGCTCGGAAGACATAATTCACGGTTCTGGAGAGCTGTCCAGGGTAGGTAGCCAGATCAGACTGACATAATCAGAAAGCACGTGACCTCATTGCACCAAATTCTTTCCTTTCGGCTCATCGGCCTCACCTCGCTTCAACACCCTCCAACACCCGGGAATCCTCCGACAATCAGCCATCGCGACGGCCGCAACCATTCAAACCAGTCGAGTCCGGCGCCATTCTCAAGGGTCCCGCTTACGGAATACCCCAGCTCCGCCAAACGAGCTCCGTGCTCCGCTGCAGGCCGGCTCAGCCTGGCAGCTCGCCGGCATGTCTGGCTCACCACCTCCACCATCACCAAACTCCCATGCGACGGCCCACGCGTACGCGAGCAATGGGCTCGAGATGCTTCAGGCCGCAAGTGACGCGGCCCATGCTATCACTCAACACATGAACAATCCCCAAGCTCTCCAACATGCCGCCGTAGCTGCCGCCGAAGTCGTGGGCCATCAACAACCACATGCGCCCATGGAGCCTCCAGACGGCATGCCTCATGCGACCGAGTTGCCTACTCAGCTTATACCTGGAAATGGAGCTGTCATGCGTGACCCGACTATCAACCCGAAGCTTACTCGACTGCGACGGGCCTGCGACATGTGCAGTATGCGCAAGGTCAAGTGCGACGATAGTAACATACCGTGCCGACCGTGTCGAGAGCTGGGTGTAGACTGCACCTACAACCGCGAGACGAAGCGTCGGGGACCACCCAACAAGCATGCCGAGGCCGCAAAAGCTGCCAAGCGCTCGCGGGTTGATGTACCATCGGCGGCGACTGCAGCGGTGGCAGCAGCGGTAATCGGATCTTTGTCCCCATCACCGCAAACTGCGGCAAAGACATTGATGAACATCTCGACCGATAATGTCGATGCCGAATACATTGCGCCTATGCCAGTGTTGGAACTGCTGGTCGACGACTTCTTCACCTACATCCACCCGCTTGCGCCTTTCCCACACGAGCCTACTTTCCGTCAGTCGTTCGCCAACCGTGAAGACCGCACAAAACCCGAATTCCTTGGTTTGCTGGCGAGCATGATCTGTGCCCTTGTGGCATCCTTCCCACGAAGTGCGAGAGAACATCTCAAGGCACAACACAGCACCCATCTGTTTCCTCGAGCTATCGTCATGGTTGAAAGATGCCGTGAGATTGCCTTGATTACACGTGGGAACAAGTGGCAACTCAAACAGCCAAAGACTCTGGACGATGCTGCGACCAGCTACTTTCTGGGACTGGCATCGGGATACACGCATCAGTGGAACGCTTCTGGCCAATTCATGGCCGAGACCCTGACCCTCCTCCGGGAGCTGGGATTCAGCCGGCCCAAGCACCCTGGTGATTTGCCGACATTTGGCAATGACAACTGTTCTCCGGATCCTCTTCCGTTCAACCATGTCAAAGATCAGATCGGGAAGCGTATCTTTTACTGCCTTCTTCTCGGCGTACGGTAAGTATCGCTTGCTCTCGTATCGGACACTACTGACATCTCTCAGATCCTTTTCTCAGCTTGGTGCATCTTCTGCAGACATGGTGATTGCACCATCAACACCCAGTCTCCCATATCCCGCATACCCGGAAAATGTTGATGACATCTGTGTTCTCGCCAATGAAGTCATTCACCAACAGGATGGCAGTGTTACTCTGTTGACAGGCTTCCGTTTTGCTATTGACATTTACACTACGATGAATGGTATTGTCAGTCTTGAGCTGGCTTATGGCATGAGCACGCTTCCCTGGGCGGACCAGCGCATTTTGCTTCGAGATGGTCTTATTGCAGCCAAAAGCATCACCGACAACCTGCCACCAGAGTTGCAGCTTGGAGACCATGGTGTCGAAGCAAATACCATGGCCAGTCTTGATGATTCTGGCATGCAATACGTGCCTCCTGCATGGCCCAACAGCCAGCCTGCCCACGATCTTCGAAACGTGATTAAGAACCAACCCGCTCGGCGCAGGCATCTTCAGTATGAAATTCAAAAAGCCAACATCTTTGTCTCGCAACTCGCTACACGTTCGTATTTCGTCGAAATGTACTTTGACCTGCGAGATGTCCACATGGGAGAACAACGACAGGAAAACAACCCTATCGAGGGCCACTCAGAGGAGGAAAAGGCCGCACAGGATGCTGATGAGAAGGAGATTTACGAGTTCATGTCAGAAGAGCGGGAGCTGATTGTACAAAATCTTCTCACAGTTTTGGGATCGATTTCGCAACGAAACATGGAGCCGAATGGTGGATCACTCATCAACAAGATCCGACAGGTTGCATCGACACTTTTGAACGACGCTCCTGAGCGTAAGGGACCTTTTGCGGTGAAATCAGAGGAGGCGTTGTCGCAGTTGATCAATATTTTGGTCAAGCTTGAAAAGACGGGCGCTGGCACTGGAGGTGGCATGGATGCGCATGCACAGGATCCGTCACAGATGACATCGCAGGATGAGGAGGAAGAGCTGCGCCATTGGGCTGACCTTCGAGATTATCAATTGCGATTTGCAGCGAATGGCGGGTTTGCTGGAAATCTGTAGACAAATGGGGTCACAAAGACGCGGTAAGACAAGGTGCTGTATTACTACAGAAGGGTAATGAGGAAGATGTGGTGCCGATTTGAGGCAACATCTGTGTATAATTATAAGACGGCGCAGAAGATGATCGGAAAGGGCTTAACGAGTCTGCAACAGCTATAGCACACCTTGTACCTTCATGTTTGTGTCACAAAAGTAGATACTGAGAAGGTACTAGGAAGACTTTGCGCAAGCTATAGAACTGTTGACTATACTGCTGTTCCTTGCGCTGCAGAATTACTATGACGTGAAGAGCGTCGTTCACGATCATGAAGAAACAACCGTAAGCCAGGGTCAGCTTTGTCACAGCCAGACTAATACGCAAAACTGTATGAGCAAGTAATATTAATTGCGTCTTGCAACTTCCAGCGGTGAGGAACTAGGAGATAATATGATAGCTGCTCAAATGGGTATATGGCTGTTTGCGTTCTGCCTCTCCTTACGATAGAACATCATCTCGTAAATCGACCACCCAAATAAAACCCAGTTAATAATGCTGCACTTATTAGCCAAATCTTGGTCGTATTGTTACACGAATCGACGTACGCTAGTATCACTAGAAGAGCAATCATGGAGCCCTCGAGACTTCGATTCCAGACAGGGTAGTTCTCCATGTGATAGATGAGAATAGCGAAGCATGCCGTCGCACCGAGCGCAAGGATGAGCTGCACGATGGTATTGACAATTGCCGGGACGTAAGACATGGAGTGGTTCGCGCGACGAGCAGAGATATTCATCACGACCGCCCAAAGCAAAGACGCAATGGCCTGTGATATATCAACAATCATGCTTCACGTAGGATGGGAGCGATACGTACAACAGGCAAAGCCGTCCAGAGCATCCACGAACATTCATGACCGATGGGGACATCGCTCGGACAGATCTGCGATCTAAGAGACCACCAAATACTCAATATAATAATGACAACAGGAATAGCGATGTTCAGCTGCCGCGCAGTCACGACAGCGAAGTTCTGGCGCGGAGTTCGGCGGTAAGGAGCTGGTTGGGCTTGATACTGTGAGTAGTATCCATATTGAGGCGGCGCATTGTATTGAGGAGGATACTGCTGTTGATTAGGATACGGTTGCTGCTGCTGGTTGCCGTAGGAGTATTCGTGAGGACCAGCCATTTTGGCAATTTCTTCAAGTGTTGATGTTGAAGATGAAGATGGACGTCCGCTTTGTTGGATGGTTCGAGGCGCAGACAGTGGAGAAGAGTATGACGTTGGCACCTCAGGTCAAGGTCGGCACGGAAAGTGGAGGTGCAGGCGCCAAATGTTTCGGATATTTCTGGGCATTTTAGCGCGGGGTCCATGGGGAACTAAACTTTAATTGAATACGACGTGCGAATATTATAGCGAGAGGATACGACGATATCGGATCAATATGTATCATAATCAGCCTCAATATATGCAACATAAAGCACTGAATGTCAGTAGCATTTGGTGAGTTACATTGACCGTGGTTGAAATAATCATTCAAGAATAGAAAGGTTGCATAAACACGGTGATGCCCAGCCAAATCCTTTCACCTCGCCTAACAACATCCAATCACCCTCGCTGCCCATCCTCCACTGCCCACTCATCATAAGCTAGTGGTCTCTCGGCATCCTTTTTCCAGAGCAGATACCTCTTGGACAGGAAAGGAAGCCGCTTGGTCAGCTGATAATGTGCGAATCGACTCTTTGGATTGTTGAACACTGTATCTAATTCTTCGAGGGTGAGCTGTTTTGTCTCTTCAACAAAGAAAAAGATGAGCACGAAGGCCACGATGTTGAGACCTGCGAAGAAACCGAGTGTGCCGGCCATTTCGAACACGGCGTTGATTCGAGGCAGGAGAATAGTCAAGAGGCCAGCGAAGAAGAGGTTGATGGAAATTGCGACAGATGCGCCCTGTAAGAGTCAGCATATCTCTGTGGGTGAATCTGGTGGGCAGAAGATGGACTTGCCGCCTCTCTGTTCTTCAGTGGGAAACTACAGATGAAGAATAAGTGTGCATCTTGATTTGGTGGTGAGATCTTACCTCTCTGATGCCAGAGTGAATGGGATTGGCCCAAGACCGGGACTGTACGCCGCGGCGAAAAGATAGATAAAGATAATTCCAGCGATTGATCCGCCTGTATCTGCTTTGGGCTTTGGCTGGTCTCCGGAATCAACCTGAGGTGCCACGGCATAAGAAATCGTAGCAGCCATGAGAAACATGCTCATCATTGGCAGCGTTGATAATAGCCAGCTGCGTCGGCCGATGATATCAATGGACCTATCTCTCTTAGCACTGAAGAGATTTCTCGAGTGTTGAACAGTACCTCATTGCGAGTATGCCAAAGAAAAAGTTGACACCACCTGCTTATTGTAAGTTGCTGCTATTCATACTGAGTCATGATGCATACCGAAGCCAAAGCTGTAGCCCATGCTGGTCTTGACACCGTAGTCGCTGAACATGCCGTCTGGAGGATGTCAGCAAGCCCCAAGCGACATACCCAAATTTCTTACTTGAGTAAAATGCAAACACATTGACTAGATACAAATATTAGCAAGACTGAATCAACCATCGTGACGCTCTAACTTACTTCCGCAAAGTTGCTGAGATAGAGCAACAACACAACTACTCCAGAGCGCATTTCGAAGCCGTCGTCTGGTGAACAACGGTTTGAACTGATCAACAGAGAGTCTTGTGACAAGTACAATAAGAGATGCGTATGTCAAACCAGAAGTAAGCGTTCGGCTTGTCCTGTCCTCATTGTTAGTGTTGACACCGTTCGGGTATTCGGCATGGTGAGCAATTTCGTGGCGACTCTTCTCACGATGGTCCTGCTGGACATCCCCATCTCGAGTAGACCACCAGATCAGAAACAAATCGCGAGTGGCTTGGAGCTATAAAACTTGTCAGCTATACTTTGGAAACAAGCAGCCGACTGATCTTACCCTGGTCGGCCGAACTTGAAGGAGGTTTCTGAAAGCACGATCAAGGTTATAATTTGGCGTACCCGGCCGCATATAGAATCTGGGACTCTCGTAACAGAAACAGACTGCAATAAACAATAGGACAGATGGCACAACAGGTGCAGCAGCAATCCACTGTAAAGCGTGATATCGACCTCCGCGCTCGTTGAGACCAGCGTTAGGTTGACCATCTAGAGTATT
This sequence comes from Fusarium pseudonygamai, assembly GCA_013186785.1. NCBI lineage: Eukaryota > Fungi > Ascomycota > Sordariomycetes > Hypocreales > Nectriaceae > Fusarium > Fusarium pseudonygamai. Next base: position 5,952 of record JAAQRH010000496.1, on the reverse strand, counting down.
AGTCGCGGCAGCTATGACAAAGTTGATCACGAAACCGATCATGATACCACAAGCGACCCTGAAGAACGTTAGCAATCGGAGCAGTGTGCTCGTGATAGACTTGCCATAGTTGCCAGGCGAGGATAGTTGATCCACGCCAATATCCAACTGCTGTCTCAGAAGCCAGAATAGGAGCACTGACGGCCTTGATCCCCATGGCTAGTCCTTCATATCAGTGTTCCAATGCTTTGCCGCTGTGAATAGCCTAATACTCACCTACTCCCCCAACAATCCTGGCCCCCAATATCTGCTGCCATGTCACCGCAAAAGCCGACCCGATTGAGCTCGCAATGATAAGTAGAGCCGAAAGCCCGAGGGCACCACGTCTTCCAAGGCAGTAATTAACCGGTAGCGACAGTGGTGCACCGGGAAAAGCAGCCGTGAGGAAGGGAATCGCGTTCATCCCTCCAAGTTGCCATTGAGCCGTGGAATCGGCTCCATTGCTCTGTGTGTCGTCCTGCCTCTGTATATCGATACCAACGGTCTCAACAAAGAGACTCATAGCGTTGATGGATGATTGAACGTGGCCTTGAAGGAACGCTGCCAGTGAGACTGTGCATATGATGATGAGCATTCCGCGCTGACTGAAGAGGCGCTCGCGCTCTGCTACGAGGCTTTCTTTCTCGTCCTGGGTGAGCTCAACGACGGGCGAGAGGTTGGTGATTAAGCCTTTGGAGAGACGGTAGTAGTAGTTTCCATTCTTAGCTACCTCTGCCGCTCGCTCGACCTCGTTGCGCTCGAGAGAAGGGAGGTCTCTGCAGAGAGTGTCGATGCCTTTTCGAAGAACAGGCTCAGATACGCCGGCTGGAGAAGTCAGCATGGTGATTTCAGGAGCAGAGAGCAGTATATACCAAGAGAGTTTCCGAATTCATCTCGGGTATGGATTTGCTTCTCAACCCATGCTTCCAATCTCTTCCTGAGACTCGGTTTGTGCGGTTCCCGATTATCGCGTTCCGTCATGGTGGTGAACAGACGTGTCGTTCAGCCAGTGCAAGACATCAATTGTAAATCATGAACTGATCACAGAAACAAGATGACCAGGAAAGGCGGAATAGAAGGTTGGACCCCAATTGACCTCCTCCTTCAACCCTGCTGTCAAGGTTCTTACATCCCTTGCCAAGCTGAATTCCAAACTTTGGCCCCCAAATTTCGTGTATGACAAGCAAGGAAGACCCTAGAACACCCGCATACAGTACGAGGCCATCTACGCAATGTCCAGGTCCAACAGCAGATACTCGAGTGTCGATCAGCGGATCAAACCTCCACCTTTGGTGAATGTCCCGTGGGGAAGCCTATATCAGCCCTATCAGACATGTTTGTCACTCGTTTAAGTGGCGACTGTCTCGGGCGATTTTGATGCAAGGATGCTTGAAAATACAATTGGAGAGGATCATCATCTGACAGGTTCAGCGAGTGTTGGTTGTGCGTTACGTACCTACAGCACAGTCTCAACAGTATGTACAAGATGATACGGATCATCGTATCCGTAGGCTGATTGCCAATGCGGGGGTGCTGCAGTATATCCCGTATTCGTCATCGCAAGTCTTATCTTCGCGGCTGTACGCCTTCCAAGAAAACATCGCCATGATATCGAATTCTCCAAGATGGCAGAGTTAGCCTCAGCCATTCAAGGCTTCATTGCTTCCAGTCTGACAGCATGGCACCGTATCGACACAGTTGTAGGCGCTATCAGAGATGCGCCTCGAAATGTCGAGCATTGGAGAGTTTGTGGGAGTGTGTTGAAGGAGGCCTTGAGCCAAATGGAGGAGAGAATACGCCAGCGACAGAACTATCTGACAGCGCCGGAACAGAACCTCTGTAGAGCTATTGATAGATTCATCAGGGACTTTCTGAGCGATCTTGAACAATTGGAGAGGACGATACCGGTGAAGAAAGGAGGAAGATACTGGGTGCAGCTGAAGTTGAGATTGCAGGATGATAGGGAGTTACTCACGCGACTTTCTCGCAACGTCCAGATTTTCCAGGTATCTGCTTCAGCACTATCATTGTAAGTACTTCCTTCAATTGATTTCATTTCCTTGCCTGATATTCCTAACATAAGGTACCTAGACTAGACTCACCTGCCGATTGCTCCCCGGCCAGAAACAGAGTACACCAATTTCTCGAAGGCATCAGTGACGACAACCCTGAGCAGCTCGGCCCCGATGAAGCAACCGATTTACATAAATGGAGAGAAGCTCTCTACGAAGTCGCCGACATAGCAGCTCAACGAGAGTTCCCTGACCCATCCCCTCACGATCACACATCAGAGCAAGGCGAAACACCAAGAAGACCATCGGGTGTAAGCCCGATAGAGCTGCAATATCGGTTTGAGGCCGCGGTATCACGAGCGAAACGAATGTACGATGCCAAACTCCCAATCATGGCCAAGAAGGCACACGACGAAGCGATAAAATACGGTGGAGAGATGCAGGCGATTGACCCAGATGCTATCAGTGTTACCGAGCTGGTAGACATGGAGATTACCTATTGCCGCATCATCAAAGCATGCAGTCCGTTTGTGGACTCGTATGAAGCACTTGCGTGGGAGAGACTACAGAACCTCAAGTCCAATCTACATAAACACACTGGCCACGGAGACAACGTCGACTTTTGTACCGAGCAGGAGAAGGTCGGTATCTTATGCGCTGAACTGCGGGATCGAGAGGGAGCTGTTGAGTTCTTAAGAATGCCATTGGACACATATCTATCGAAGCGCGAGGAGTACGAGGACAGGATACCACGAATATCGATGCTGGTGTGCGAGCAGTACGAGTGTATGGGGCAGTGGAATAACTTGGATGCCTTCAAGAAAGTCATATTCGACAAACTGGGCTACGATCCGGCCTCAGAGCCGAATGCGCTCGCTGACACAATACTGTGGTGTCGCCACCATGGGTATGAAGCTTCCCAGATCGAGGGGAGATTATTCATACCGGAGGAGAACTTTGTCGAGAGCACTCCGCTTCACGATGCCGCCGCCGATTCGACCGTCCGGATAGAGATTATCCAGCAGCTGATACCTATAGTATACCATGCGAGACCCGATGCGAACGGTGACACGCCCTTGCTCGTGGCAGTACAACACTCCAACAATCTCGCACTTGAGGCATTATTGAGGATCTGTGGGTCTGTCCACGTTCTGGACTCTAAAGGCGGCACTCCATTACACCGATGCGATAACGATGAGACACTGAGGCTGCTCCTGGAAGAGATCAAAAAGCCTGTTCACCACTCCTGCCCGAATGAACAAGGATTTCATTTGGTCAACATAGATTCGATAGATGGCTATGGCGAAACAGCGCTGCATAAAGCTTGCGAAAAAGGCAACGAGCGCATGGTCGGCTTGTTGGTAGCTGAAGGCGCAGACGTCAACATGGTGTCCGGGTCGAATGAGACCCCACTGATGATCACCTGCGAACGTTCTGAGCTAAAAGGAAAGGGAAGGTTGAGCAAAGAACGAAGACGAATTGTGGAAACATTGGTGAATAGCCATGCGGATACAAAGCACAAAGATGACTGGGGCAAACCCGCTGTTCCAAAGAGTCTCAAGGCGAGGGGATATAGCGAGGCCGAAATCGACAAAATGCTCTCACCAGACTTGACACGAAGGTTCACTAGGGGACGGGGTCAGGAGAGATTCTCCGTCTCATCAGGCAGCAGCTCCGAAAGACCATCCTTCGCAACGCTCAGTGCCATATCGTCATCGTCACCAGTCGAACTCGTCGGCGACACACCCTTGCGACCAGCAGAGTTACCCTTAACTCCAGTGTCGAGCGGTGTACCGCCTTCAGGATACGAGTTACGATCAGGGGGGACATGGTCAGAGTTACAGTTAGCTGAGCTACCAGGGTCCACGCCTGTTGTGTCGGTCGAGCTAGATAGCAGCCCAGTCGAGGTGGTTGAGTCAACAAATCAGAAGTTCTTGAGAGATGGGAAGTTGAAGAGCATCAGGAGGAAGCTGAAGATATTGGGTGATCGGTGATGGAGTGGGAAGGGGTGACGTGTGCTTGGTGTTGAGACTGGCGGGCTCCAATGTCTGACGTTACGATGAAGAGTGACTGGACGTATGTGATTTACAATACCCTAAAGACTGGAAGAAGTTATGGAAGCAAACCGTATGTCGAATCTGGTGATGTAGTGCCGAGAGGGAAGGCAGTAGATGGAGTTTTGGTATAGATTGAATATGACGCAGCGTACCCCGCCATTTGCAGATGAAGATGTGAGACTGGAGTCATGGCTAGGTATAGTAAGTAATTAGAGCCATAGATCAGAAAATATGCGTCCCTTCATGGATTGACCGATACTTGATACTTGATACTTGATACTTGATGCATGGTGTCGATGGGTATATTGGTCGCATTGACCAACACCGTGGCAGTGAACTGCCCAAATATTCCGGGCCCACGCGCAGAGAAGCTTGACATCCTGGAGGACCTGGTCCAAGTTCTTATGGTGGAGATAAAGGTTGGCAGCATGTTGGAGCTGTTCTGGATGTGTCGTTGGAATGATGTGGCTCGGTCGTAGTAGTTCGTTGTTCGCGCGTGATAGCCTTTCGCTCCATGGACAGAAAGGCTCTGAAAGTTATGCCATTTGGAGAAACAAAGTGCGTCTGCTGAAGCAGGCACAGTTCGCAACCCATTGACAACATTCTTGGCTCCCCTGCCGTCCTTTATTTTTCGCCATCAAACCCTCCGTTGAGTTCGTTGGTTGCATCTCGAAGGCCAGGCTTCCTACCTACTAGGTACCTTACCGTACGTACCTATGCAATGGTCTTCGACTCTCAAAAGTCTAAATGGACTTGCGCGCCACCATTGGAGCCGAACGAGTTACCTTACCGTTAAGAGTTTACAAATGAGACCTAAAAGGAAGAAAACCAGAACCTTTAATAAAGTTTAATCCTTCTGCTGGCATAAGGTATATAGAAGCATCCAAGACATCAAAATGCCCCCCACCTCCCTACTGATTTTACAGACCTAGAAGCCGTCAAAATGAGCGCCCCAACAGCATCCAAGTACTTTGCTGATCGATGCACTGATCTTCTTCCGGTCGAAGAACTTGAAGAGAGAATTGAGTACGCCAGGTCTTTGGAATCCGCTCTCGGAAAATGGGAAAACAAGCCCGAGTTTCGTCTCCGTACCGAACAGGTTGCCGCAATTTTGACAACTCCACTGTTACATCTTGAACCTGGAGGATCGTTGTCAGTGGACCGGCTGCTATTTCTGAGAATAAAACTCGATTCCATTGCACCGGTCTGTAAGTATTGTAAGTATCTACCGCATTATTAATGATTATAAAACCAACTAACAGTTTGTGGACCTTCAGCATCTAGGTAAACGAGACTTAGGACACCGTTGGCAGCCGCCAGCTGTGTCGCAAGCAGTATCATCTACAAAAAAGGGTGGAAGCGACCTTGACGACTGCTCAGGCTCTCTATATGAACCACCGAGCGATACGGACACAAGTAGCTCATCTATGATTGCCAAGAAACACGACGACATGGATATGGCTGAGCAGAAAAGATGCTTGAATCGAGACGGCAATGCTTGTGTCTTGACAGGGTCTACGAAGCCTGGTGCTTACCATATAGCGCCTTTCTCTTGGAAAAACACTCAAGAAAATATTAAAAGAACGAAAAAAATTGGTGGCCGGCTTGGCCTTATAGCCGGTTTCGACTTTGTGTCTCGTACAAGCTACCTGTGCGACCCAGAGAGTCGGGGTGCATCAGATAAAGCGTGGAATATGATCTCTATGGATCCCCAGCTGTATAGCTGGTGGTGCAGAGGCTATTTCGCACTCAGGTATCTCAGTATGGACCCAATTGGACAGCATGAGATGAATATCACTTTGGAGTTTCGATGGATGCCTCAGATGAAACGATATTTCGGCCAAGAAATCGATGTCTATAATACA
>JAAQRH010000495.1:1232-35914 GCA_013186785.1 Fusarium pseudonygamai | reverse complement strand
CTATTATGAGCAGTTGAGATTTGTGGCTGTGAGCTTATTCCAGCAGAGAGAACCTAGTAACCTAGCTATTATGAGCAGCAACAGCAGTCGGCTGGCTTGACCCGTCGACTCGCCTTCCCTGGACACCCTTGGGGCTATCCCAACTCCTACCATGCTGCTTAGTCACTACTCGAATCTCTCGATTTCGATTTATATAGTACAGGGAGACAGTTCAGTTCCGCTAACCCGGACAACAATCAGGCTGGCTCCAGGCTGGCTCCAGGCTCTACATCATATGTATACTTCACATGCGGGCTGGCTCGCGATTAGCTTCTACTAAAGTGGGAACAAAGGTTGCACTTACTTTCGCCATTGCCATCCGCGCTGCGTTTGTAGAAGCTTAGATCGGAAGCGGATTGAATGATTACGGAGCTTTGGTCGGTTCCTGGGTCACGGTATGCCGCTATAGACGAATACTCTTTGATTTGGATGGTATCAGCAATCTCGCGCACCCTGCTCGAGTTGACGTGAGCCACTACTAGAACGAGATCCACTCTACTAAGTAGCAATATATCCGCTCTATATCCTGGTTTGAACTAACAGCTGATGGCTTTTCTATTGTCCTGATGCTCTCTTACCTATACAATCTCGCTCTTCCGAAGCGTATTCCGGGAAAAATATATAGCAAAAATGCCACAAAGCGCCTGCTAGGAGATCTCCTGGACTTGATCGGGTATCAGAAGAAACCGGGCAGCAACGCCGATGGTACCCTTTGCAAAACCAGAAGCTCAACTCCGTAATCTCTCAAGTCTTCATCCGCCCCTTCGGAAAGCCAAGAATCGTTCTGACCGACTTTCGAGAGACGCAGGATATCTTTGGGAAACGATTTAAGGAATTTGACCGCCGTAATAGAGGCCGCGAGGCATTTGCTGGAATTATCTCCCATCAGATGCTTTTGATGTAAACGGTAGATCCCAGTTTCAAGAAGCACAGAGAGTTGATGACGGATCTCATAACAACAAAGTTTCTGAACCAGATGAGATAGCTCGATGCCATTGGAAGGTAATCTGACCGGCCTTGGAACTTAGCTCCCGAGATATACCGCAAAGTCAACACTTTGGTTAAACTCTGGCATGAGGAGTGCGTGCACGCCGCCGAGCTGCCGTTTGACGGAAAGAGAGATATTCAGAGAGCTACCCTCGATGTCATTACAGCTACTTCCTTTGGTCTTGACGACGAGAACAGCGCCACTAAACGGCAGCTGGATGCCATGTTGGCTCGATCTAATGCAGGTGTCAAATTCACCCAGCCCGGCCAGAAGGTTGTAGAGTTCCCAGTTCACCCCTTGACAAAAGAGTTAGATGCCACTTTGACTATTGTTGAGAGATCCCCTGTCGGTTTCTCATCCCCGATGCCCCGATGGCATTATTGGATCCTGAGTCAATTCCCGTACCTAAAGAACGCCGCTAGAGTTAGGGACGAGTGAACGCGGCGTGAAATTGACAAGGCGGTAGCGGCAATTCCTAGAGATGGCTCAGAGAATGCATTGGCAATGCGTTCGGCACTCGAGTTTATGGTACTTCGCGAAGCTGCCGCTGCTCAGAAGGCTGGTAGGCCCCCCGAGAGGTTACATCGTCGACGAAATTATGACGAAGTATGTGTCCCCCGTCTTCTTCTGTCGAATAATAACTAATATTGTGAACAGCTGTTTGGATTCATCATCGCTGGGCACGATACAACAGCTGCTACTCTCGAGTGGGGTGTCAGGTACATTGCGGATACTCCGCATGCACAAGCAAAGCTTCGATCAGCTCTTCAGAATGCCTTCTCAACCGCTCGTGCAGAGCACCGCCAACTGACGATAGAAGAAATAACCACCACGTCTATTCCATATCTCGACGCTGTCATCAAAGAGACACTGCGTCACAGCGTGGTGCTCCCAATCGTAAGTGGAGTAGCAATGAAAGATACCACGATTCTCGGCCACGTCATTCCAAAGGGCACCTTTGTGTTATTTATCCTAAACGGGCTCAGCCTGATGAAGCTGGCAATCGAGGTGCCCGAGGCCGTTGGGAGTGAGGCCTCGCAGGGCACCAAGAGTCGATACGGAGAGTGGCGAGCAGACGATGTTGAGAAATTCTTGCCCGAGCGATGGATCGATGTTGACGACAAGGGTGTTGAGAGTTTCGACGCCTTGAAGGGGCCGTTCATAACGTTTGGTAGTGGACCGCGGGGCTGCTATGGAAGGAGACTAGCTTACCTTCAGCTTCGTATCTTCTGGGTATTACTTATATGGAACTTCGAGTTTCTCCCCATTGATCCGGAACTCAGGACTCAGGATGTTGTAGAGCATGTTGGGGTAGAGCCGTGTGGGAGTTATGTACGACTGAGAAAGGTATCTTTGTAATATACAGAAACAACTGTCTTATATGTATTTCTACAAGTTCTACTTTGAGGGAATGGCCTGACCCTTAGCCACCGGGATTTGTCTGCAGACTTCCACTTGGATTCCAGGGAAACTTGGGGATCTCAATCTCTCCGACAAACTTGCTTAGGTCAGGTGCTGCACTTTTCATATCCAGCGCGCATGTCGGCTGCTTCACACCAAATCTCTTTACCTCGGTGACATTGGAGTTCTTGTCAAACGACATTCGGACTTGATGCACAGTCCTTCGTGATACGTCACCTGAAAAGTAATTCTGCGGAGAGATCATCATGGAAGAGACAGCCTTTGTAGTTACAGTGTTGGGTAGGTCGGCTGTGTTGGGGAGGTGGTGCATGCCCAGATTAAAATAACTGGAATATGTATTAGCTCTGGCCACGTCGCCGCAGGAGATACTTACAGGACTATATCTTCCTGGTCCAGGCTTTCACCGTTGAAGAACTTGTTAAAGTCAACAGCCGGGTGATTCAAGTCGTGGCTGTTAAAGGCATATGCGCTCTTTGGCTCACTGTCGTGGTGCTGAAGGGCATAAAGGTTATGGTTGGCCCAGTTGGCCGCTTGGCCAAGGGCTGAGGATGATTTTACAGTCAGATGAGCCGTGCTACCACTATCTGTAGACCCTGTTAGTCATCATGTGATATCATGTGTATGGGGGATATCCTACTTGGAGTGATGGAGTAGCCGGGTGCCTCCCCAAAGTCATTGAGCCTCTCCTTATTGACAACGGAATACGAAGCAGCGCCATTTGGTGACCAGTTTATCCTGCCGTCGTCCTCGCTGGCAATGTACGAACGGTTGACTTTCATGGTATTGATAGACTGACCATCAGACCACGGATAGCTATTCGAAGTCAGTGGGCTGATTACTAACGCTGGATGGCATCTTACACCTGAGTGTGAGGTACAAACTCTGTCTTCATCAGACTGTTGTTCCTACCCTTGATATCTAAGTCCAGCTTGAAGTTGATGACATGGTCATGCATAGATCCAGACAGATTATCGTGGATATGATAACCATAGTCACCGTCTCCTGACCAAAAGGCACCCTGGATATAGCCGGAGGCCCGAACAGTAACGGCGATGGATCCATCATAGTAGAAAGAGTACTCAAAAAGATAGTCATAGTTGCCCACCGTGGAAACGCTGCGTACGGTGAAGACGATGTTCTTTGTTGCAGAAACATAGTCCGTGGTTAAGTGTCGCTGAATAGGATAGCCGGTATCGTATTCAAATAGACACAAACTGTTGGGGTGCACATGGGTAGTCTCGCTGATGTAAAACGTTGTGTTGAGATAGGTAGCGTGAGATGGGCAGTCAAAACCATCGACGAGGTTCCATTGACTGGTGCCTATACCGTAGGATGAATCAAGATATGCGGATGAGGCATGCAGCGGGTCTTGTGAAGCGTAATGTGCAAGAGCCTCCTGGAGACCAAACTCGTAGATCAGACGTTCGCCCTTGAATCGAACGTCGTGTAACTGCAAACCCGTTTCTTTGTGATTAGAAAGGAAGAAGCTGAAGTCCACTTTCAAGTATTGTCAGCTAGATCTACCAAAGCAATGTCTAAAGAACTTACTCCATTCAACGTAGTTCTGCTCTATATCTACTCCAAATCGAGGACCATCAGGTTGGACTGACATGGGAGGGTATAGATGGTCGCGAGGAAAGCTTTCACCTTGCTGATCTGTAGCAGTCCAGGATCCATCAACGACTGGTCCTGGCCTTCGTGTCAATGTCTTGATGCCCTCGCGAAAGGCGGCAGTCGTTGACCAGAATTTGCCGTCGTAATACCAACCCACTACCTTCCACTTGGATGGGTCACGGCCCGTAAGGTCAACCTTGAATTGCAAACTGGTGGGCAGGACTGTTTCGGAGTAGAATTTCCCAGTATGAGCAGAGTAGAACTCGTTCCACTGATAGACCCTATCGTTATGGTGAGTCAGAGGGTCACTGCCTGCAATCAGCAGATTATCCGTTTTGGCACCTGTTGCGGTCTGTTGACATCGTTAGCCGAGGCACAGATAGACACGTATTTGAAGGATATACAAACACCGTTGAGAAGTTCCTTGGTAATGTCTTTTATCTCGGTGCCAATCTTCAGATTGAAGGCAGCGATGGCTTCACCGTCAGCGTTGTATACATTGATCCGGCCCCGACCAGATGTGAAAATGTAGTTGAGTTCCTCATGATGTGTGAGACCCTTTTGGATAGGCAGTGGTCCGACCATATACTCTTGGATATAGGGCTGCAATTTTGAGTTGAACTGGAGGGTTGCTCTGGCATACCGAACTGGAGCAGGGCCATGACCTTCAAGGTAAGCCAATGCATCTGTCTTGTTCGGCTGTAATAGGTCAAGAGACACAATGACATTGTCCCAACTGGGCAACATTAGTCTGTGTTTCACAATAGGTCTATTTGAGAAGGAGGCAGAAGATGTTCAACAAACTTTAGTTAAGGATTTAAATGAAACTCAGACTCACGATGTTGAATTGACGACAGCAGTCAGGTTAAGGTCTTTTTGCTCATGAAGATACGCCGTAACATGGGCATACTCTTCATCAGTGAGGCTTTGGAAAATATTCTTCACTGATGCCTTGATGACTACCTCTTGACCGGAGCTGCATCCTGCTCCCGAAGACTTATACTCTGAAAGGCGCTTCAGGGAATGAGGTCGTGCTGCTGGACCACTGGGGCCAGGATACGCCGATATCCCTTTCGGGACGGCAAAAAGGCACAGGATCAGGCTGACAGTGAGACGCATGACCGCCTATAGTCAAAAACCTGAGGTGGCACAGAAAATGGTGGATGTGATGGTGCTGATGACCTACGAAAGACAGGTAGACGCATGTTGTGGTTATAGGGCAGTAAACAACCTGGAAGGAGGAGGGCAGGTAACCCCCAGGCACAGCTATGCAAGGGGAGGCACGGCTAGTACGGCACGGCTCAGGGCGGTACGAAAGAAACTAGCGGGCAGCCGGGGCCTGTTGTGAGTGACATCTGATCAGCCAGCCACCAAATGCACTACTGCATGCTGCAAGCCTGTTTCACGGCACACAATATAGCTCCGGTCCAACGTCTAGGGCTGGAAACACTCCGAGAAGCCCAACATGTTCATTTGCAATGCTACCGTGTCGATCGCGGAAAGTGAGGCTACCGGAAGTTCTGTGTCCCGGTAAAATAATGTGACAGCTGATAAAACTTGGCGCAAATACATGGCCTCGTAGTTGTGGCTGCAGCTGTAGGAGGACTATTTGTGTCATGACTCCTCATAACCATACTCGAGCAGGGGAGATTTGCTGCACTGCGAAACTGCAGGATGAAATTTTGAAATTGAGGCCCCACGAAAGCGGGTAGCGCGGCAAGCATAAGGATATGACATGTGAGGCTTTCGTAGTTCCTCCAGATATGGCCACGTTTTCACTGGCCTTGACGCAAGCCCGTGCTTGGTCTCTCACTTTAGGGTAGGAGTATGAGGCCATTGACTGATTCTCTAGCTTGGAGCGCAAGATATTTCGTATGGTTTAGCTAGCGATCTTATGTTGGATCTTTAGTAATCATAATTAAAGCTCTAAGCAAAACCATCTGCTAGAAGTTATAGGAAGAAGTGCATCTCAGAATACACTGGCTGGCGCCGAAGCAAATGGGGCCGCGCTCCATCATACATTTCTAACAGCATCCCATTCTTCATCATTCTTGTGGTGCTTCCTCGTCTGCTGTACCTAGACTCGCATACAAAGCTGCAAATGCAGAATTTTCAGGCCCCTGTTCCAGAAGCTGTCGTGGAGGTCCAAATTCCAGTAATTCACCTTTGTCAAGTACAGCGACCATGTCAAAGTCCTCAAGGGCTGACTGGAGCTTGTGCACGATTGCAATCACTGTGCGATTCTCAAATCGCTCACGTATAACACGCTGCACAAGCTCATCAACATGCGAGTCAACGCTAGTTACAATGTCAGTTCTTGATATCAAGACGGCGGCAATGAACGGTTACGGCTTACCTGCTGGTAGCTTCATCCAGAACTACAATAGGCGAAGGGCGCAGAATAGCGCGTGCAATGCAGAAGAGCTGCTTTTGGCCATGGGAGAGGTGAAGCTCTTCAATGGGCACATCAAGGCCGCCTTTCTCAGCTACAATGTCCCACAGCTCAACGGCCGTCATGGCGTCTTCAATGGTAGCATCTGAGAGCCCTTGAGCAGGGTCCGCGTTCAGCCTCACGCTGCTTCCTTCGATGAGGAATGTATCTTGAGGCACGCCAACTAGTCGAGTGCGAACTTGTTCGCGGGGAAGCGTGCTAATGTCGAGCCCGTCTACGAGGATTCTACCATTGTGAAGGTCCACCATACGGAAAAGACAAGAGACCATGGAACTCTTACCGCTGCAAGTGTAATAGGTCAGCTAAGGAATGATTTGTGAATGATGAGAGCATTTTACCTTCCAGTTCGTCCGCAAATACCAATTTTCTGACCTGCCTCGATTGACAAAGAGATATCTTTCAAGACATTCTCAGATGGCCTACAAGAAGACTGGTCAGCAGATGATTTTATGCAATGGAGTAGAGCGAACGCACGTATATCCGGCAGAGACATTGTCGAAAACAATCTGGCCCTTTGACGGCCATATCGACGGCGGCTGTTCCTTTTCTTGCGGCTCGTGCTCCGAGGCAGTATCAGATGTGAACGACTTGATCCTGGATATTGCACCAATATGCGTCTCCAGGGTCGTCCAGAATGTCATCAGCAGTTTCAAGTGCTGACTAAACTGGATAATATTGACAAGAGCCACGCCAATCAACCCAGTCGGCAGCACACCTCTCAACTGTGTGACAAGTACCACAACCAGCACAGCGATGACTGTGACAAACAAGTCAAGGACCAGAGTTAGCCATCTTTGGGCCGCGTAGAGAAGATAGAACGGCCTCTGAGACTGGTCTAGGAGGTCATGATGCTTCTTCTCGAGTGCATCGCGCCAGCCAAACGCACGGAGAGTCGCCAGTCCAGCCACAGATTCCGTGAAGAGGGCATACAGCGGGCTCTTTGCCTCGAGATCCATGAATCTGAGCTGGCGGGATGTCCGGAGATATGTATGTTGGACTACCCACAAGGCGACAAACAGGAAGGGAAACGCTATGGCTGTGTAGTATGAACCAACTGAGATAAGAACCATCTCAGCGATGCACAGCACGAACGTGGCAAAAGTGTTGAGCGCCGAGAGAGGCAGGTCCATGTCTACGAGCTGCAGATCCTGGCTGAAGCGGTTGATAGTGACGCCAGCATCTGTAGCTGCGAAGAAAGACATGGGCGCGTTGAGCACCGTCTTGAGAAGACTCTGGTGGAAACTATTGCCCGACAGTGGTACCATGGTGACGATCATCTGCCAGGTACTAAGTACTAGGAAGATAATCGCGAGTCCACCTAGCATAGCATAGATACCTAGGTAATAACCCAAGCGTGCAAAGGGGTCTTTGGCGTTGGCGGCTGCCCACCAGTTGACCCAGATTGTGGGGAAGGACTGGCAGAAGATGAAGGCGCAGATGGCAAAGATGAAGATCATGCTTGGAATCCAGCCGATGGCACGAATGTAGTAGAGGTATATAGCCATGTCCCCAGTGCGACGACCAGCGTCCTCTTTGGCTTCATCCGAGAGGACTATCTCTGAATCCAGCAAGGGATCGGTCGAGGGCTCAGTAGATGTTGGGGAAGTAGTGGCTTGGCTATATTTCCAATCCGCAGACGCTACGGCCAAGCGGGAAACGTAGTTGTCAGCGTTGGTCAGCTTGTCAAAGCTTCCCTGTACACAGCCTGTGCTAGTACCATCGAGGCTGATGATGTGGTCTGCATAAGAAAGACGATTCGCTGTGGCATTGTTAGTATAAGTCTGAGCGAAAGCCATTGGGCATGAACATACCACGTGAAGTCGCCATGATGACGGTTGTGTTCGACTGTCGCAGGAGGCCATGAGTACCGAGTAAATTGTGGAAGACAGCATTCTCAGTGTGCATGTCTAATCCACTAAAGACATCATCTAGGATGACGATTCTTTTCTGGGCGTAGACCGCTCTTGCTAGACTGACTCGTTGGCTCTGGCCTCCGCTGAGTACGATGCCCTTGCTTCCGATCCTACTGAGATCGCCCTTGGGCAATTGAGCGAGATCTTCGGTCAGAGAACAAGCCTGAAGGACTTTTTGGTACCAACGTTCGTCGGCATGTGAGAAGGCGATGATGCTATCTCGCAGGGTGCCGTTCATGTGCCAAGGGGTCTGGTCGCAATAGGCGATTTCCGAATTCATCATTTGGATGGATCCGGCCATAACTGCCACTTCTCCGAGGAATGCTCTGAGGAGAGTTGACTTGCCACTGCCCACTGGTCCTACGACAAGGGTAAGCTTACCCACTGGAACTTTGGCAGTGATGTCGCTTAGGACGGGTTTCTGGGTAGTGTCATAGCCAAATGCGCCTGTCTTGACAACAATACAGTTGTCATCCAGCGAACTCACAAACAACGAGTGGCTGGGCTCTTTCTCGGATGAGACCGAGTCCTTCTCCTGCTCACTGCGTAGAGACGTGGATGTTGATGACCCTTCGCTCTTGTTATCATGTGAGATGATTCTCCCGTCGACGCGAATGTCTGTGTTGAGGAAGGCCTGGATGCGAGCGAAGCTCCCGACAGACCCCATCAATGAGGACAACGCCGTAACAAAAGAGGAAATAGGCTCGTTGAGCAGTGCAAACAGTGACAGCGACGTAAACATGCGGTTGATGTCTAGGTTGTTGTCTCCTCCCCGTGACCGAGCGACGAGACTGTATGTTGCAAACGTCAGGACTGGGGCAAAGATGGGTGCGAGATAAGCTGTGAGTAGGAATGAGCGAACGGTTCCTCAATGTGGTGAGATACGTAGGATAGACTGACCTAAGACCATGTTCCAGATTAACAATCTGCGGAACTTGCCAGAAATGCGCAACTCGTCGGTTCGCAGCGCGTGGATACGAGTGCTGAGCACGTCGGTCAGTCCACACATCTTGACGCCCTTCATGCTGCCCAGCATCTGCGACGTAACAGATATTCTCTTCTCGATGGCCTCTAGCCATGCGGCTTGACGGGCCATGACAAAGCTGACTGCGATAACGGATCCGATGATGGAGACTAGACACGTCCAGGAACAGGTCAGTACTTTTGACTCTCGTTCTCAAGAATAGATAGAGGAGGGATAGACTCACAAATTGCTGCTCCAACAGGAATGAGACATGCAATGCCAAGCTGGCGTCCTAAGAGGTAGACTGCAATGACAATCTCGACCAAGTTGGCCCAAACATCATGGGCGGTGCGCCATCCCGTGTCGATCCTCTCAATGTCAGCACTCATCAAAGTCAGGGCTGCACTGGGGTCAGCGGCAGTGATGCTGATGTCTGTGGCCTTGTCGAATAGTATTGAGACGAGCTGACCGCGTACCATTGTGATGGCGCGGTACGTGAGGTGTTGATACTGGCCGCTCGTAACCTGTTGCATTTAGCGTTAGTGAGATGCGCCTTCAGCACCAGAGATGAACTTACTGCTAGACCCATGAATACAAGAAACCATGCACCTATCAGGCCGTATCCCTGGTTCATATCATCAGAGTCACTATCGTTCTCTGCCCACGCAAGGGTTGCTGAGATGAGGAAGGGCTGGCAAAAGGTAAAGCCGATGAAGCATAAACGTGGAAAGATGATGGACAGAGTAGGCCACTTCAAGGTTCCGAGAACCGTAAGCAGTAGAGCGTGGTTGCTCTTTCGAGATGCTATGGCAATCTTAGTATCCTGTCTATTCGGGTCTGCGGAGCTAGCAGCATGACAAACCTTTAGCCCACGCTGTTTGCAAAAGTTGCTGAAGATACAGAGACTTGAAATGTTTCTCAAGTGGAAACAAGGCCTCGATCTCCAGGTGCTTCGAATAGCCAGCGCGGAACAGCGGTATCTGCCACGAGAAGAACCAATGCGACAGGACGCTACCTGTCACTTCGGGGGGCAAAGCGCGGTACTGGGGCCGCAAGAAACGACGCTTCTCAATTGCCTCGACAGCTAGCATGACAATCTTGATCACCGTCGCGATGAGCGCGGTGATGGCGGCAGTCCGATTGTAGCCTTGGAGCCATAGTGTTCGTGTTCGCGCAGCATCGAAAAGAGCAGTCAAGAGCAGGAAGAGGATGAGCACTGTTGACGGTCGGTACGAATAGACGTGCTCGACGTAGGATAGGCATAAAATGCTAATTGATGCGACAAAAGACAAGGCAGCAGTTGCAAGAGAGGCTCTGGTCGCAACTGCGGAAGAGCGAGTCCACGAGATGAGAAATGCGATCTGCGCTGCTAGGAGACCGAGACATAAGGTCGTGAGGCTGTCAGTACCCGAGACACAACGCGAGCACATCAATCAACTCACTATTTTACAGTACAGCCAGCGGCTATTTTCCACCTTGACCTTATTCTTGTGCAAGAGGTACAGGACTCGACATGGGGCAGCGAGAAGCACCAGAGCAGTGATAGGTATAGTGAGGATTGACTCTTCAAACAGCAGTGTAAAGTCGAAACCGCCTCTACAACCACGAGCATATGGGCCAAAAGAGTTGTCGCACGACGGCGAGACCATGATTGTGCCTGATGTGAGACCAAAGACTTTACAATCTGCAATCACAATCAATGGTTTGGAAGAATCGATTGAGGTTGTTTGATCAACGGGGCATCAATCAATCGCTTGCAAACTAAGCGAGACGAGAAATCTCTCCCTGCTGTTGCCAGCCGAGCGACTGCCCCACAGCTCCGAATAGCAAGCCACGTCAGACATGGTGCAAGGGTATACGTCCAGGGTCGGTAGGCAAGGGGCGCGGCACGGCTCGCAACGGCGTAGCACAAATGGATGGCCGGAATACGAAGCCGGAGGAAACGATCCCGCGGCCGGGTCCCAAGCGATACTCGGTACGCACTCATATTTGTGCTCCGAGATGCCATGATATGATCAACCTGCAAAGCTTTTGAAGGATCAGGAACGGGACTGATGTGTTAAAGATCGGCGATTTTTAGTGTAAATCTCCCGGGAGAATGTTCAGCTGGCTGCCTAGGGCCGATCATAGTCGTAACCGGTATAGCTAGGCCTACACCGACGCCACCTCACCGGCGCCGACTAATGCAAGCACGGCAGCGGCTATTAGTGCCTAGTTGCTTGATTGGCTCTTGAGGAAAACGCCGTACAATCTTGTTCTGAGGCTAAGTACGGATCTTACGCCATCTGGATATGCTCTGCTTTACCTTCCTTTACAAGACTGAGAGAGATCGTCATTTCTTTCAGCATCCCGATCACCAATTTTTTTGCTTTTTCTGTCCCCACTGAGTAGGCCTGCTCAGATCATGGAGTTAGATAACTAGTTCCACTTCACGGCTCGTATTTCAGTTTCTGTGGTCTTTTATCCCTGTGCTGTTGCGCCAGAATCCATATCGGCACGTTACATGCATATGCGCCCCGTGAGTCGTCCGTGACTACACGCAAAATCCCAAATTCGGCGTGAACCCGTAGTCGTATTTAAAAAAGATTTCTCTTGTACTGGTACTACAACCGCCACATGACCTCACCCTCTGCAAGCCAGACCTCACCCGCCTCTTGTCATACCACGCCGGGGTGCAAGCGAACTTTGATACTAGATCAAGGTACTAGATAGCTTAGCCTAAGATCAGCTAAATCTTTACCGAATTATGCTAAGTTTACCCCAAACTTTTCATTGACTAGGACGCAGGTCCTAATACTTTGCCGCGCCCCCTTGCGTACTGACATAGATTCATCCTAGTCATATCAGGCGGAATGCCTTCTCATGAGGCCTGCCAAGCTTCTCTTCCTGGTAGCGGAACCGAACCAAGGTAGTCTCCGCAGAACGCCCCAACCGTCCACCGCCGAGAAACTAGTGAAACAAAGCTGCGTCGGCCCACCAAACGAAAATAACGGTTGCAACGGCTGCATAGGCGTCTCGTGGCTGGCTGCAATTTCCCAGCGCCAAGCCTACCTTGATGCTCAGTGTAGTTTACTGTTCTTTGAGTACCATATTTGTCACTCCACCACTTGTTGAGTGTGAATCAGGCACTTAAGTGACAAGGATAGATTTGCCATCACGGATCCACTCGGATTATCCGATTTCTTTCTGGTCGAGCTGCGCCGCCTACGTGCTCCGAACACTGGCTTGGCCAAGTTTGCTTTGTCAAGTTGATCGCCTGAAGCATCCTAGACTCTCATCCGCTTCTAATGTCTCAGTCAAGAAGATACTTCTGGGCTCCATACCACTTCGGGCTACATCCGTGCTTTCCGAGTCGCAAAACCGGGTCGTATATGTTGGAAAGGGAGAAATGAGGAAAGGGAGAAACAGAAAAGAGCGGGAATATTAGACTTAACATGTCATCATTGGTGTAGCGGCGTTGTGAGTGGCCAATGGGCGGAGACGACTATCGTCTTGCAGTTCAGAAGCAAGAAAAGGGAGCCAGCATGGCAAAATAGGCTGCAGGTCGCTGTAGAGCTGAAAAGTAGTCCTCCAATTCGGTAGGGTTTTCTGTGTATATCCCTGAATGACACCTTGAATGCTGTTATCCAGTAGTAGTGTTGCTGATCTGTAGCAAGGATATATCTGCTGTAACCTCCATCCAAATAGATGCAGTCACCTGAGAGAAAATTATTGCTGTCGTGACGCACGAATTTCACGCTTTGTTAGTTTGATGGTCTACATGTGTCTGTCATACAAGTCACCAACAGCAAATACTCACCAAATCATTTTACACAACCTAAACAATGGCACCCACCGTTTCTTGCGGTTGTGTCAGGACTGCCGATCAGTCAATGCCGGATCTGAAGTCTGCCATGTTCCCGCAGTTCGATCTGTCTGAGACAGGTTGTGAGCACCTGGAATATGCCAGTCGGATCTCCCACGTTGCACCAGACGATCTGAGAGACACGTGCACTGCTCTCTGTGCAGCATGGGCGATCCTTCTTGGCTGCTTCACCGGGTTGGATGGTGTTTGTTTCGGCTTTGACAGTCAGCACAGCATTACCGAAACGTCGGGACATGCAGAGCGCATGAGACAAGCTGTGCATACCCGCTTGCCTGCTAATCAGCGCGTGGAGGAAATCCTCAATGGCAGCTTTTCGTCGCTGGTTCTGATGAGCGATGAGAAAGCCAAAGCACTATTCAACACGATTTTGTCCATCCAGAACCACAGCGATGAGCGCAGCAACAACGGTGGAGAGCATCCTTTGTGGTGCAAAATTCGCATGACGGTAGATCCCGTGACGCTCGAAACTGTCTTGACATGCGACTCTTCCTTCATGAGTCGTGGCCAGGCAGAGAATGTCAGCAGCACCTTCGACAAAATCTTCAGGGAAATCATCAACCACCCAGAGACTCTTGTATCACAGATCAGCTTCTTCAGTGAGCAAAACGAACGACAAGTATTGGCCTGGAATAGCAACCCCATGAGAAATGTGCGCAAGTGCATCCACCAGGCTCTGTCAATGCAGGGAACGTTGAGACCCGATGCAGAAGCTGTCTGTGCTTGGGATGGAAGCTTTTCCTACCAACAGGTCTTGTCCCTGGCAGATCGTCTTGCCCGTCGTCTACAAGCCTCGGGCGTTGGGCCCGAGGTCTTTGTACCCATCTGCCTCGACAAGTCCAAATGGGTTGTTGTTTCTATGCTCGCAGTCCTCAAAGCAGGCGGTATCTTTGTGCCCCTTGACCCTTCGCAACCACTGCTTCGTCTACAGTCTCTGGCGCAAAAGGTGGATGCTACGACCATCTTGTGCTCCCGTCAGCATCAACACATGCTAGCGAGCATAGCGCCAGAGTTGATCCCCGTTGATGAGCAGCTATTCACCGAGCTGCCCGACCAGAGCGAAGAGGTCGACTGTGGATCGTGGCAGAACGGAGCCTACATGATATTCACGAGTGGCACAACGGGCGAGCCCAAAGGAGCACTTATCCAACACGGAGCTCTCATGTCGAGCGCACTTGCTCACGGGCCTGCTATGATGATGGACTCCAACACGCGATCGTTCCAATTCGCTGCTTCTACCTTTGACGTCAGCATCACTGAGATCTTGACCTGCTTGATCTTGGGTGGCTGTGTCTGCATACCCAGCGAAGACGCTCGCCTCAACGCAGTTGAAGAGGCCATCACGCAGCTCCGAGCGAACTGGGCGCTTCTGACCCCGACGTTCGTCAAGTTTATCAACCCTGCCAATGTACCTACGTTGAAAACGCTCGTCACTGGTGGAGAGGCCATGACGCAGGCTGTCATTCGTTCATGGTCGCACATCAACCTCATCAACTGCTATGGTCCTGCCGAGACATCTGTTGTTTCGCACGTTCATCGAGGTATGGTCCAAGGGACTAATCCTCTGAACATTGGCCATCAGGTCGGCGTACATTGCTGGGTTGTGGATCGGGACAATCACAACCGTCTGATGCCTGTTGGTGCAGTGGGCGAGCTCGTCATCGAGGGCCATACTCTCGCACGAGAGTATTACAAGGAGCCTGAGAAGACGAGCGAAGCCTTCATTGAGGATCCATTGTGGGCAAGGAACCAGTCATCGCGGAGAGGCTCTAGACGGATGTACAAGACGGGTGATCTTGTCAAGTACAACCACGATGGGACATTCCATATCGCCGGTCGCAAAGACGCGCAGATCAAGTTCCACGGGCAGCGCATTGAACTTGGAGAGATTGAGCATCACATTAATGCCAGCGCCAGCATCAAGCACGGAATGGTCGTCTTACCGAGAAAGGGCTTCTGCAATGGCCGACTTCTGGCCATCGTGCAGCTGTGCGATGCCATGAGCCAGGACCTAGTGCCTGATGGCCAGCCGTATAAGCTTATCGACGGCGATCTTGAGAGTGTCGCGCAGGACAAGGTCACAGAGACTAAAGAACTTCTTGCTGAGAGGCTACCCTCGTACATGATACCGTCTATGTGGCTTGCAGTCGAGTTCATCCCTCGCCTTCAATCTGGGAAGCTCGATCGAAAACAAACCGCAAAATGGATAGACAACATGAGCGAGTCTTTATATCGACAGCTCAACCCTACAGCAGCAGCCACCCAACACTCAGGAGATCTCAAGTGCGAAAGCAAGATCGAGATGGAACTACACAAGATCTGGACATATGTCCTCAACCTCAAGGCAGAACAACTGGGCCTTGCACAATCCTTCCTCAGCGTCGGCGGCGACTCCATCTCGGCGATGCAAGTCATGAGTGAGTGCAAGAAACGTGGTCTCGGCCTGGCAGTCTCGCACATCATCAACTGCAAGTCCATCAGCGCACTGGCACTACAGGCCAAGGATATCGAAAGGCCGGCGCTTCTGCACGAGTCTGTTGAAACACATTTTGACCTCTCACCCATTCAGAAGCTGTACTTCTCGAGGCCCAACTACGACCAGGGCCATTACAACCAGAGCTTTTTGTTGCGGACGAGCCAACGTGTTCATGAGGCAGATCTGCGCAAGGCAATGGAGACTCTTATAACCAGACACTCGATGCTCCGCGCAAGGTTCCAGCAGGATGTCGGCGGGGAGTGGCAACAGCGTATCACCAACGACGTCCCTTCCTCATATCGGCTACGCACATTGGAACTGGCTTCACAACAGGACGTCGATGCCTCGCTTGTCGACAGCCAGACCTGCCTAGATCCTGTACATGGTCCACTTGTCGCTGCTGACTTGATCGACCGAGGACCAGAAGAGCAGCTCCTGTTCGTCGTGGCCCATCACCTGGTCATCGATCTCGTATCCTGGAGAATTATTCTCCAAGAGCTCGAGGAGATATTACTCCGACCCGAAGCCGTGCACAATGTTGATCGTCCGCTTCCATTTCAGGTCTGGTGTAAGATGCAGTCCGAGCATGCTGAGGCGCAGACAGCAGAGCAAGTCCTGCCAATTCAGGGTATCCCTGACGGAGATGCTGAGTACTGGGGCATGACGGACACTCCCAACGTCTATGGGCAGATGATTCGCCAAGGCTTTGTCATAGACCCAGGCCAAACAGCGCTCCTTGTATCCAAATGCCACGACGCTCTACGAACAGAGATCCCGGATATTCTCATGGCAGCCATGGCATACTCCTTCGGCCAGGTATTCAGCAACCGCCCAATCCCAGCCATATTCGCAGAAGGTCACGGCAGAGAAGTCTGGGACCCTTCAATTGACCTGTCCAACGTGGTCGGCTGGTTCACCACCATTTACCCCGTCTTCGCTGGATCAGATGCTCAATCGAGTTTAATCGATACAGTCAAGATGATTAAGGACGCAAGGCGCAAAGTCCCCGACAACGGTCGACCTTACTTTGCGAGTCGTTGGCTGACAAAGGACGGTCAAGCAGCCTTTTCTCGCCACTGGCCTTTGGAAATCACCTTTAACTACCTTGGTCAGTATCAGCAGCTGGAGCGTGAGGGTGCTCTTTTCACACCTGAGAGCAATATCGCTGGCGAGATTAGGGAGGCTAGTCAAGGTGCAGACGTCGGGCCTCTGACAGCTTGCATTTCCCTATTTGAGGTGTCAGCAGTCATAGTCAAGGGATCTCTGCGTTTCTCATTCGGGTTCAACCAGAACATGAAACACCAACCGCAGATCCGGGAGTGGATTTCTTGCTGTGAACAGAGTCTCGGCCAGGTCATTGCATCTCTCGCTTCGATGAAACCTGAGCCCACTCTAAGCGACTTCCCGCTCCTCTCCCTCACTTACGATCGATTGAGGGTATTCACGGAGGAGAAACTCCCCGAGGCTGGGATCAGAGACGTTAATCTGATCCAAGACGCGTATCCTTGCTCGCCGATGCAGTCCGGGCTTTTGGTCAGCACTACCAGGGAAACCGCCGCTTACGCTGCCTACACACTTCACGAGGTCAAGAGCAAGAGTGGAGAGACTGTGGATGTCGAGAAGCTCATTACAGCTTGGAAGCGCATGGTGCAATACCACGCTATGCTCAGAACGATCTTCTTGGAGAGCGTGACGTTGGAGGATTCTATCTACGATCAGGTGGTGCTCAAGGAAGTTGAAGTTCCCTTCACTGTTTCTGAGAGCGACACAGATAATGATGCGATTGCGGCGCTACAAGTACCTACGAACCATGGTGACAACGCATCCCGACTGCTACACCACGTCCACGTCTGTAAAGCAAAGAGCGGCAAGGTTTTCTGCAGATTGGACATCAGCCATGTCATCATGGATGGCACTTCGCTGTCACTCCTCTTCCGCGATTTTGCACTGGCATATCAAGGAACCCTCGGGCCTGAGACAGGCCCGCTGTATCGTGATTACATCAAAGCTCTTCAAAGCCAGCCCGTGCAACCCGGTATCGACTATTGGAAGTCTTACCTCGCTGGTGTCGAACCGTGCCTCTTCCCTGTCCTGGATGATGGAGAGATTGCAGATGTCAAGGAGCTGCGACACTTGAGGGTCAGATTTGACGAGCTGGCTGAACTTCAGAGTCTTTGTGAGCGACAGGGAGTCACTATTGTCAACGCCATCTATGCTGCCTGGGCACTCACGTTGCGTTTATACACTGGCTCCGATCAAGTCTGCTTTGGCTATTTGACGTCAGCTCGTGATCTTCCCATCGAAGGTATCGCAGATACCATCGGTCCCATTATCAACATGGTCACATGCCGTGTCAACCTCAACAGCACAACCAACCTCGGAGACATCATGGCTTCAGTGCAGAGAGACTATCTCGAAAGTCTAGAGTATCGCCATACACCACTGGCACAGGTCCACCACGCGCTTCAGCTGTCCGACGCCGTTCTCTTCAACACAGCCTTGTCCTACAGAAAGCTACCGCCAGCGCCACAGACGGACCTTGTGTTTGAGGAATGCTGTCCTACTTATGACCCGGATGAGTACAATGTGTCGGTCAATATTGAAGCGGGCGAGCATGACATGGCGGTTGACTTGATGTATTGGTCTGATACCCTGTCTGATGGACAAGCTGCCAATGTTGCGAGCACTTTTACAAAGGCGCTCAGCAATATTCTGCACCACTACGACCAACCAATTGCTCAGCTAGACCATTTGGGCTCTTCCCATCGCAACCAGATCAGTCGATGGAACCAGCGAATTCCCGACGCCATCGAGAGTTGCATCCATGACCTATTCAAGCAGCAAGTTGCCTTGCGACCCCACGAGCCCGCGATCGCGTCATGGGACATGGACTTCACGTACGCTGAGCTTGACGCCGCCTCTGACAAGCTTGCCTATCATATCGCTTCTTTAGGCGTCGGTCGCGAGACCTTTGTGATGGTCTGCTTCGAGAAATCTGCTTTTGCCATAGTTTCCATGCTAGCCACTCTCAAAGCTGGCGGTGTCTGCGTGCCTCTGGACCCAGCGCACCCAGACGCTGCGCTTCGGCTTCGCGCCGAGGACACAGGTTCTACTATCGCCCTTGTATCACCCTCTTTAGTACCCAAGCTCAACTCCATCGTCAAGACAACGGTAGCTGTGGACGCAAATCTACTACAAACCATCTCCATACCACTTAAGCCATCTCTTCCTCAAGCTGCACCTAACAATGCCTGCTTCGTTATCTACACGTCTGGTAGCACGGGTCGTCCGAAGGGTGTAGTGCTAGAGCACAGAGGCATCGCTAGCAACGCCATGTACTCAGGCCCCAAGCTGGGCTACGGCTCAGACTCGAGGGTATTGCAGTTCGCTTCGTACACCTTTGACAATAGTCTCGCTGAAATCTTCAGCACCATCAGCCTGGGAGGCTGCGTGTGCGTACCATCAGATCATGAGAGGCTGAACGACCTAGCCGGAGCAATTAATCGGTACAGCGTCACGTTGGCTGATATAACACCGACAGTGGCCTGCTTCCTCACGCCATCAGAGGTTCCGACTTTGAAGACTCTGGCTCTTGGAGGTGAAGCCGTGACTGCCAAGTGCGTTGGCATATGGCGCGACTTTGTGTCTCTGCGATGCTGCTATGGGCCGTCAGAATGTTCCGTCAATTCGACCTTCTCTGGAGATATCGCTCAGCCCGGGAAGGCCACCAACATTGGCCGTGCTGTTGGTAGTGTCTCTTGGGTAGTTGATGCGACCGATCACAACCTTCTTGTCCCAATTGGTTGCGTTGGTGAGCTCCTCATTGATGGTCCTATCGTGTCTAGAGGCTACTTGAATCTCCCGGACAAGATGGCCCAGTCTTTTGTTCCTCCACCTGCCTGTATTGAGGGAATCACTGAGAACGGTAGACGGGATCGCAAGCTCTACAAGACCGGCGACCTTGTACGTTGCAACTCTGACGGCACACTTACCTACCTTGGTCGGAAGGATACCCAGGTTAAGCTCAACGGCCAGCGCATCGAACTTGGAGAGATTGAGCACAACATCGAGGAAAATCTTCCCCAGGGCTGGGAATCTGCCGTGGAGCTCATCACATCACAGGGCAGAAAGTTACTCGCCTGCTTTATCTGTGCCGATGCCGACATTTCTCTCAGAGAAACCAGCGATGATAGCATGGTGCTGGATATGGACGATCCTTTCAGGTCTCACGCCAAACAGCTCGAGATTGTGCTGTTCAATGCGGTCCCCGCCTACATGGTTCCATCCGCGTGGCTCCCCGTCTCCAAGATGCCTCTTACCTCGTCAGGCAAGCTTAATCGACGCAGTCTTAGGATTCTGGGAGAGTCGGTGCCAGCAGCTAAGATGAAGTCTTACAAGCTTGCCCTCAAGAGCGGTAGGGCACCGTTAAGCGATATAGAGAAGCAGCTTGCGGCTATGTGGGCTCAACTTCTCAACATGGACGTGGCGTCTATCGGAGTCCAAGATCACTTCTTCAAACTTGGTGGAGACTCGATCGGGGCCATGCAACTGGTGACGCTGGCTCGATGCTCAAACATTGACTTGACCGTGGCCGGAGTGTTCCAGAAGCCTTCCCTACTGGACATGGCGGAGTCGGCGGTGCCGTTATCAAAGGCCCCAACCACGACATACCGGCCATTCTCATTGTTGTCTGACGAGTGCCCGGTCGGTGCGCTACGACAAATTGTTGCTGCCGCTGCTCGTATCGATGTCTGTGATGTTCAGGACATCTACCCTTGCTCCGCATTGCAAGAGGGCCTTATAGCTCTCTCTACTAAGGAACCTGGAGCTTACGTGGCGCAACTCGTCTATCAACTGCCTGCCGACACAGACACTGTCAGGTTCCAGAAGGCTTGGAGCATTGTGGTGGAGGCTGAGCCAACGCTGCGAACGAGGATCGTTCATACAGAAGATACTGGGTTCGTTCAGGTTGTTGTCGCCGGGGAAACACCTCAATGGGCCACCTTTGCCAGCCTGTCCGATGCCGACACCATCAGACACCAGCTTCCACTGTATAATGGTGCGAGGTTAACCGACTACGGGCTCGTTGACGATGGCTCTACAGGAAAATGCTTAGTGTGGACTATCCACCATTCCATCTATGATGGCTGGTGTCTTCCTCTCATCCTCGACAAGGTCAAGCGATGCTACCACGATGATTTGAGTTCCACGCAACTCAAGAGCCCCCACTACTCCAACTTCATTAAGTATCTTACAGACCTAGACCCGACACAAGACACCAACTTCTGGATGTCGCATCTTTCCAACATGTCCACCCAGCACTTCCCACGTCTTCCCAACGCCGAGTATCAGCCTTCTGCAACGAGCTTGATGGTTCATAAAGCAAGCTTGGGGAGCACATCCGGATCAGAGATCACCACCGCTACTAGAATCCGCACAGCCTGGGCGATGGCAGTGTCTACCTACTCTGGAGCCAATGACGTTGTCTTCTGGGAGACCATGACGGGACGCGATGCTCCTGTCGTCGGGATCGAGGACATGGCTGGTACCACGCTGGCGACTGTACCCACGCGTGTAGTCATCGACCCTTCGCAAACAGTTGCTGATCTTCTTGCCTCTGTTCAGGATCACTCAGCAGCTGTGAGAAGACACCAGTTCGCTGGGATTCAGTGTATCAGGAACATTAACGCTGATACGGCCATTGCTTGCGGCGCTCAGAACCTCTTGGCTATCAACTATGGACCTCGAGAGTCGACGGATGCCTTTTGGTGCGAGCAGTCAAACGAGATGGCTGGTACGAACTTCTACTCGTCATACCCGCTCATGCTATCGTGCCACTTTGCAGATGGTGAGCTCGAGTCTGTCGTGCACTTTGATCCCAATGTTATACCTGAGCGCCAGATGGAGCGTATAATGGATCAATTTGCGCTGATGCTTGAGTCCGTGTCGTCGTCTCATCTGTTGGATGAGAAGATTGGCGATATACCCTTGTTGAGCTGCAGTGACCTACAGACGCTGCGCGATATGAACAGTACCATCCCGTCGCCCTCGGGTATACTCATTCATGACGCTATCGGTGCACAGACAATAGCTCAGCCACGAGACAAGCTCGCAGTTGTGTCGTGGGACCAGAGTCTCACATACGATGATTTGGAGTCTCAATCGACGCGTCTTGCTGGTGTCTTGGTGGCAAATGGTGTCTCAGTCAACTCTGTCGTTCCCTTCTGCATCGACAATTCATCTTTAGTTGTTGTCGCCATCCTGGCCATCCTCAAGTCTGGTGCTGCCTTTGTGCCTCTTGACCCAGCGCACCCCGATGCTCGGATCAAGGGCATTCTTGCTGATACTGGAGCCATCGTTGTTCTTTCGTCTGATCAACACGTCGAGCGTTTGACTAACCTTGTATCGAGGGTCATCTCCGTTCCGAAGGCTCTCGCAGACGGTAGTGCCCTAGTTCAAGACGTCGGAACCGACCAAGCACCCTCATTATCTGCCAACAGCCCAGCCTACATCATCTTCACCTCCGGTACAACTGGGAAACCCAAGGGAACCATTGTCGACCACTCCGCATTTTGTACCGGCGCGTACGCACACGGTCGCGCCATGGGTGTGACAGAGTCGTCAAGCGTCTTACAGTTCGCTTCCTATACCTTTGACGCCAGTATCATGGAGATCCTCACTACGCTTATCCACGGCGGAACTGTTTGTGTGCCGAGTGCTGACGAGCGTCTCCACGATCTTGCGGGTGCTATCAACAGGATGCACGTCAACTGGGCTCTATTGACGCCTTCGGTGGCCCAGCTGCTTCAGCCTTCGCTTGTCCCTGGCCTTGAGACACTGGTGCTCGGAGGTGAGGCCATGTCTTCTGCACATATCTCTTCGTGGTCATCGTCAGTTTGTCTTATGAACGCGTATGGGCCGAGCGAAACGTCCGTGGTAGCTGCTGTCAACCCGAGTGTTACAACAGATTCTTCTCCCTCGAACATCGGTCGTGCTGTGGGTGGTATCTGCTGGGTCACTGATGCCACCAACCACGACAGACTAATGCCCATCGGCGCTGTGGGCGAGCTCGTGATCGAAGGTGCAATCCTCGCTCAAGGTTATCTGAATGATCCCGAGAGAACTGCAGAGTCCTTCATCACCAACCCGAAGTGGTGTCAGCAGTTCCCCATGGCTTCTTCATGCGTAGAGCGCAGGTTCTACAAGACGGGAGACTTGGTCAAACTTACTGGAGATGGGATTGAGTTCCATGGACGCAAGGATGATCAAGTCAAAGTCAACGGTCAGAGAATCGAACTGTCCGAGATTGAGCATCATCTAGGCTCAGACTCTGCCGTCGAATCCTGTCTAGCGGCTGTTCCAGCTTCCGGTCCCTTCAAAGCCCGCCTGGTAACCATTTTGTCCCTCCATTCCCTTGCAACCATGAAGGGAGACGATGAGATGCACATCTTATCCTCTTACCCTCCGTCTCTGTTGGTCGGTATCCGCGAAGGTCTTGCAAGGCATCTGACATCCTACATGATCCCATCTCTGTGGATTGTCGTGAACCATATTCCACTCCTTCCCTCTGGCAAGCTTGACCGCAGGCGCACCGTGCGATGGGTCGAGACCATGTCCTTAGAACAATACCATCTTGTTCTTGATGCGCAGGAAGAGGCGTCTGCTCTGGATAGAGAGCCATCAGAGGTGGAGGTCAACCTTAGGGCTGCTTGGGCCAAGGCCCTTAACCTCCAGGCCGACAAGGTCCCATTCAAGCAGTCGTTCATCCATCTTGGCGGTGATTCGATATCAGCCATGAAGCTGATGGCCATTTGCCGCTCTTCCAACATGGCTGTATCTGTCAGCCAGATCATGCGGGCCAAGTCCATCATCGACCTTGCTTCAGCGGTTACTAAAGTCAAGGAAGTCCTGTACGACGACGAACAGCTGGAGGAGTCTTTTGAACTATCACCTATCCAAAAGGTTTACTTCGAGAATATCGGTCTCGATTCCCACCACTTCAATCAGAGCATGACTCTGGCTACGACCCGCATCATCACCTCGCAGGAGTTGTCGAGTGCTTTGCGTTCCATCGTCCAGATGCATAGCATGATGCGTGCTCGTTTTTCCGAGGTCGACGGCAGCTGGACTCAGCGGATTACCAGCGACGTCGCTGGTTCTTATATCCTGCGCTCCCACGGCATCGTCGACGAGAAGCGTCTCTTGGAGTTGGTATCGGAGAGTCAGACTACCCTAAACATTCTTGATGGACCGATCTTGGCTGCCGACATGTTTGAGATGGAGGCAACTAGCGACCAAATCATCACATTCGTTGCTCACCACTTGATTGTCGACGTCGTGTCTTGGAACATCATCCTACAGGATCTAGAAGGGTTTCTGTCACTATCTACCTACCGCCCTTCCAAGTCAATCTCTTTCCAGACGTGGATCTCCAAACAACGCGACGAAGTTCAGAAGGCTTCATTGGAGTGTGTGTTCCACGATATTCCAATCCCCTCATCAGACCGCCAGTATTGGGGAATGGAAGGCGTGCCGAATCTCCATGGTGACGCAGTTACAGAGACGATGACAATACCCAGTGACATATCAACCCCGCTCTCAGGTAGTAGCCATGATGTCGTCGACGTCCTGCTAGCATCACTGTTAGCATCCTTCCGCCATTCCTTCCCAGACCGTTCCTCGATACCCCCCATATTCAACGAAGGCCATGGACGAGAGCCTCCCGACGACACTCTGGATCTATCACGCACCGTCGGATGGTTCACCACTCTATGTCCTGTCTTTCTCCCCGAGGCCATTTCCGCTGAACACGACATCCTTGACCTTGTGCATTGGGTACGAGACTTTCGGAGAAAGCTTCCCGGCAACGGTCGACCTTACTTTTCTCATAGCATGTTGTCTGACTCGAAGTCCCCGATCGAATTCCCGGTGGAAATTGCCTTCAATTTCCTTGGACAGACACACGACTTTGGAACAGACGATTCCGTGTTCAAATCTGTTGATGGAAGCATCTTGGACTCTTTGAGCTCGCAGTCCGACATTGGGGCTGACATCCCACGTTTGGCACTCATCGAGATTTCTGCTTCTGCCAACAGCCAAGGCATTATCTTTGACTTTTCCTTCAACAGCCGTATGGAACGCCAGCCGTCTATCAGCAGATGGATACAGAGTTGTGGGGAGTACATACACCGAGCAGCTCAGATGTTATCTCAAGTTACACGAGAGCCATCCCCAGATCTGTCTCTCCTTCCACTGGCCTTCAAGAAGGAGTTTCAAGTTACACAGGCCCTCACTGAGTTCGGTATCTCTCCCGACAATGTTGAAGCAGTATATCCATGCTCCTCAGTGCAACAGGGCATCCTTTTGTCGCAGATCAAGGACCCTGGATACTACTCTTACTCCATCACGTTTTCAGTTACTTCCACAGGACCAGGCGATGCGATCGACGTGCAAAGGCTTTCAGAAGCATGGAAGCGTGTAGTTGATCGTCATTCTACGCTCCGAACCGCGTTTGTCGACAGCACACTACAGGAGGGCGTTATAAGTCAAGTCGTTCTGAGGAATCACGACGCCAACATCTCTATCATCGAGTGTCCGTCCGTGGAGTTAGACGGCAGACTTAGTGGTTATTCACCTCTCGGCCTTCCGACGAACCAACCGCCTCACCGCCTGACCATCTTCAACACCGCAGAGAACACTGTGCTGTGCGTTCTTGAGATGAGCCATGCCATCTCTGATGGAACTTCTATGCCAATTCTGTTCCGCGATCTTGGCCGAGCGTACGGGGGTAGCTTGGATAAAGCCAACCTGACTGTCTACAGGGACTACGTCTCCTTCTTGCAGCGAATTGGGGGCTCTCAGGACTCCAATTACTGGAATGCGTATCTGGACGGCGCTGAGCCCTGTTGCCTGCCTCTGCTGACGGACGGGACTACGGCGCCCAGGACTCTTCGAACACTTGGCCAAGGTATATCGCACGCCGCTGAGCTTCAAACACTCTGCGCTGAAAGAGGCATCACTCTATCCAGCCTCCTACAGCTGGCGTGGGCACTGGTCCTTCAAGCATACACAGGCCTTGACGATGTGTGCTTCGGCTACCTCGTCGCTGACAGAGATGTACCCGTCAAAGGTATCGACGACGCAATTGGCGTCTTCATCAGTATGCTCGTCTGTCGCGTCCGCCTCGGTCCATCCACCACCCTCGACACCGCCCTGCGAACCATGCAGGACGATCTCGCTGCAGCCATGAACTACAAGAATGTCTCACTTGCCAACTTCCAACACGCCGTGGGCACCAACGAACCTCTCTTCAACACCGCCTATTCTTTCCAGCGTAGATCAGTCTCCAAAGATATGGCGACAGGTACTCTCTCATTCGACGTCAGAGATGCGCAGGATCCTAGCGAGTATGACATGACTGTCAACGTCGAAGTCTGGGACTCCAATGTGGAACTGCAGTTATGCTACTGGCAAGACAGAGTTTCAGACGCGCAGGCCCTCAACATCGCTTCAACATTTGACCAGATCCTTTCCACGATTGCCACATGCAATACAGAACTTCCAGTAGGCCAACTGAACATTCTCAGTGACCACGGTAGACAGCATTTGATGTCATGGAACAACACTGAGCCCGATGTCTTGAACGAGTGTGTGCATCACGTCTTTGAGGACAATTGTCAACGACTACCAGACCATACTCCCGCCATCGACGCATGGGATGCCACCTTTACCTACCCTGAACTAGACGCAGCTTCTTCGCAATTCGCTCAGTATCTCGTCTTTCTCGGCGTCGGGCCCGAGATCTACGTCCCACTGTGCTTCGAAAAGTCAGCATGGACCGTCGTTGCCATGATGGCAGTCCTCAAAGCCGGCGGCGCTTTCGTTCCTCTTGACCCTACCCATCCACCCGACCGCATTAAGTTCTTGGTCAGCAATGTCAACGCCAAGCTCATCATCTGCTCCACGTCTTTGAAGGCCAATTTTGACAGCTTGGATCTTCCTGCTTTCCCCCTCGGTAAAGAGACCATGTCGTTGCTACCACCAGTGTTACAGGACTCGCCTAGGAACACTGTTCGCCCTGATAACGCTGCCTATATCATATTCACCTCAGGAACGACGGGTGTTCCCAAGGGTACGATAATCGAGCATGCGTCCTTCACCACTGGAGGCACCGCTCACGCCAAGGCTATCATGATGACATCTTCCTCTCGCGTACTACAGTTTGCATCTCACACATTCGATGCTAGCGTCATGGAAATCCTCTCCACCTTGTTAGTGGGCGGCTGCATCTGTATTCCCAACGACCAAGACCGCATGAACGACTTATCAGGCGTCATCGCCAAGTTCAACGTGAACTGGACCTTGCTCACACCATCTGTCGCGAGCGTTCTCAAGCCAGGCAGTCTTCCAACCCTCAAGGTCCTCGTCACCGGTGGCGAGGCTATGTCGAGAGATCACATTACGAAATGGGCTGGCCACACCGCTCTCGTCAACGCCTACGGCCCTAGTGAGACGAGTGTCATCGCTGCAACGAGCACAAAGGTCGATCATGACGGAAACATCATCAACAACGACCCGGGTACTATCGGTCACGCTGTAGGCAGTCGTTGCTGGGTTGTCGATGCGCGAAACCACAATCGCCTTATGCCGGTCGGTGGTATCGGCGAACTACTCGTGGAAGGGCCTATTGTGGCCAGAGGCTATCTTCGCAACGAGTCAAAGACGAAAGAGGCGTTTATCGAAATCCCTTCTTGGCGTCTAGGCATGAAACTTGAGGGAGATGGCATCGGCCGTCTGTACAAGACTGGTGATCTGGTCATGTACAACTCGGATGGATCTCTCAAGTACGTGTCACGCAAGGACACGCAGGTCAAGCTCAACGGACAACGTATCGAGCTTGGGGAGATCGAGTACCATATCCAAGCTCACTTACCAGACTGCATTCAAGCTGCTGTTGATGTAGTTGTTCCGCAGAGCAAGACGTCAACCAAGGCACTTGCTGTCTTCTTTACCAGCGACGGTGATGTCGTGGATCCTTGTTCCGAAGATATTGATCCGCTTCTTGTGAGCATGTCGAGTGTTTCGATTGACCTTGCTCAGTCCCTCAAGTCAGCCCTCAGGGATGCTCTCCCATCGTACATGGTACCTACAATCTACGTACCGCTGTCCAAGATGCCATTAACCTTGGCCGGCAAGCTCGATCGCCACAGACTCAAGGCCATTGCCAAGTCTATGCCGCCTCCACTAATGGCCTCCTGCAAGCTCTCTGGGGCTTCTCGAACCGGAAACCTCCCTACCACGGCGAGGCAACGCAAGCTGCAGAAAGCCTGGGCCGCAGTCTTGAACATTCCCATCGCCCAGATCAGTAAAGACGATAGTTTCTTCAGACTCGGCGGTGATTCCGTCGACGCGATGAACCTTGTTGCCGCGGCTAGGACAGAGGGCGTTGTCATCACCGTCATGGCCATCTTCAACAACCCTGTCCTGTCAGACATGGCGATGTCATGCAAACACTCGGACGAGACTGGAGTCTCAAATGTAGATCCGTTTTCACTTCTTTCAGATGTCCAAGACCCTTCATCGCTTCTGCATGAGATTGCTTCTCGATGCAGTCAGCAGGACAGCCAGATCCTAGATATCTACCCTTGTAGCTCTCTCCAAGAGGGTCTTGTTGCCTCTACCTTGCAGCAACCAGGTGCATATGTCGCTACTTATGTTTTCGAACTTCCGTTTGACATCTCCATGGATCGCTTCAAGCTCGCTTGGCAGAGTACTGTCGACCGAGTCGACATTTTGAGAACACGCATCGTCAACACGTCGCTCAAGTCATATCAAGCTGTCCTTGCTCCTCATGAAATTGAGTGGGAGTATCACGACGACCTTGAGTCTGCTACAGCCAAGGCAGGATCTGTACCTGATCACAATGGAGGAGCTCTAGCCAGCTATAGTATCGTAAAGACGCCTAATGATGGGCCTTGCCACTTTGTATGGGTTGTCCATCACGCGTTATACGATGCATGGAGTATGTCTTCTCTACTCAAGCTAGTCTCTCAGTTCTACCATGGAGACACTGCTGATGAGCACGTGGTCGAATACGCCAACTTCATCAAGTACCTTGCCGAGGTTGACGTTGAAGCCTCTGACGAGTTCTGGAAGGCTAGGTTCCAAGACAGCGCTTCCGTATCCCATTTCCCCAAAGTCTCTTCAGCACCAACAGCGCACTCATGCCATGAGTCTCTGACACATACCATCCAGTACAGCAGTAGTGGACTCGGATTGGATATCACGATCCCAACAATTGTCCGTGCAGCATGGGCGCTTGTACTGGGATCTCAAACTGGCTCCGAGGATGTCGTCTTCGGCGAGACCATGTCTGGACGTGACATCGCACTCGACCATGTACAAGATATCCTCGGACCGACATTGACCACGGTGCCGTCACGAATTCAGATCGATCGTAACAGTGCCATTGGCGATTTGTTGAAGAGTCTTCACCAACAAGCCGCAGAGGTGATCCCTCATCAACATGCGGGTCTTCAGCGCATTAGTCGCTTAGACGATGCCATAGCGGTCGCCTGTGACTTCCAGAACTTGCTGGTAATACAGTCATCTGACCAAGAAACGGGCCTGAATGACCTACTGAGCCTTCCTCAACATGAAGTTGGCCAGAAAAGCTTCTTCACATATCCACTTGTTGTGGAATGCGCCATTGAGAAGCATGAGCTCATCTTGACAATTCACCACGACAACAAGGTCATCTCTAGTTGGGAGGCACAGCACATCGCCCAGCAGTTCGAAGCGCTGGTAGGTCAACTGAAGGACCTATCACTTCGAGAGCCTACTCGTAAGGTATCGGATCTTCGGCTCTATAGCCATGCGGACGTGGAGACGATCAGAGGATGGAACAGCCTTGTCCTACAGCCTTCAGAACAGAGTATTCCGGACCTGTTCTGGCAGTCAGTAGCAGCCAGGCCCAGCAGCACCGCCGTTCGCGCCTGGGACGGTCAACTCAGCTACAATGATCTTGCCCAGCACGCCTCGCGTTTCGCCAGAATACTCGTGCGACATGGTGTACGCGCGCATGAGCTGGTTCCATGCTGTATGGACAGATCTCTCTGGGCGACAGTCTCGATGCTCGCTTTGATACTCGCCGGCGGCGTCATCGTTCCCATGGACCCTGCGCATCCTTCCGCTCGTCACGCCGAGATCACTCGCAACTGCAAGGCCCGTATTGCGTTGTGCGCACCGCAGTATCAGGAGCGCTTCCACGGCCTTGTCGAATCTGTTGTCATAGTCAATTCTGACTCGTTCAATGCCGCGGAACCCTACACGCAGGATCTGCCAGTCGTCGCACCTCGAGATGCCGCGTTTGTCATCTATACTTCCGGCAGTACTGGAAAGCCTAAAGGCGTTGTTATTGAACACGGCTCTTTTGTCACAAGCTCCAGGGCGTTCATGAATCGCATGAAGATGGGTCCGGATTCTGGCGTATTCCATTTTGGATCCTATGCATTTGACATTGCCATGGGAGAGACGTTCGCTCCACTCACCATCGGTGCCTGCGTCTGCATTCCTAGTGAAGAGATGAGAATGGCGGATCTTGCCGGTTCCATGAACTCCCTGGGTGTCACTTGGGCATTCCTAACGCCCTCGGTCGCAAATCTACAGGACCCCTCCAAATTCACCACATTACAGACCCTGGTCTGTGGAGGCGAGACTCTGACACCCGAAACGATTAGTGCCTGGGGAGGCAAGGTCGAGCTGATGAATGGCTACGGGCCAGCAGAGTGCACCATATTTGCGGTTGCAAACAGTTCTGTTTCTGCTTCCAATGCTAATATCGGTCACGCTATGGACGGGAACCACACTTGGGTCGTCGATCCGAGAGACCACAACTCTCTTGTCCCTGTGGGATGTGTTGGAGAACTTCTCATTAGTGGTCCAATCGTGGCCCGCGGGTACTTGAACGACATAGAACGGACGGCGGCATCGTTCATCGAGGATCCAGCGTGGATGCACTTGTTCACCACCGAGCAAGTGCGTCTGTACAAGACAGGCGACTTGGTCAGATATTCTCCTGATGGATCGCTCATGTATCTTGGGCGTAAGGATCATCAAGTCAAGCTTCATGGCCAGCGCATGGAGCTTGGTGAGATTGAGGCTCGTCTTGAGTCTGAGCCGCGCATTCGCCAGGTCTTGGTCAACCTTCCGCAGTCAGGCATCTTCAAGGGCCGCCTGGTTGCCATCACCTCTCTCGAGGGTCACTCATCTACCGAAGCATCTCTTACCACGTCTGGCTTTGCCCCTATTCTCGAATCCGCCATGGATACTGCCCGAACACAGATCCGCGCCATACAAGACGATCTGGCCGCTACACTTCCACCTTACATGATACCGTCAGTTTGGCTCGCAGTCCAAGCTATTCCACTCTTACTATCTGGAAAGCTTGACAGAGCGAGTGCAAGCAGTTGGCTTGCTGATGCAGACGCGGACTTTTGCAAGGTTACTGTCGACTTGGGCTATGGCCAAGATGCGGTGGACTCGGTGATGACACCAGTTAGTCAACAGCTCAGGCGCATCTGGGCGTCAACCCTCAACATTCCAGACACAGAAACCCCTATGAACCGCTCTCTCATTTCTCTCGGCGGCGACTCCATCATGGCGATTCAGATACTTACACGCTGTCATGACCAGTCCATTTCATTGACTATGCAGGACATCATGAGCGCCAAGGGAATCGCCGAGTTGTCTACTTTTGTCGCCTCTAAAGAGCACCGGGTGCTGGACCACGACGAGGAAGACGACAATCAAGCATTCGAGCTGTCCCCAATTCAACGGCTGTTCTTCAACAACAGCACTAATAAGGACCGTGGGGACCGTTTCAACCAAAGTCAACTCCTGTCCTTCAACGAGACGCTGGAGGTGTCCAGCCTCCAAGATGCACTTGATGCTCTTGTTGAAAGACATCCGATGCTTCGCGCGCGGTTCAACAAATCCTCTAATAGGAAGTGGACACAGCATATCGTTTCCCATGTCCAAGGTTCATATGGCTTTCAACACCATGAGATCGCTGCAGAGCCTGACATGATACCAATTGTAGCCGCCAGCCAAAGAAGCATTGATGTTTCTGGTCCTGTTTTTGCAGTCGATCTATTCACGCTATCTCACAGCTCTCATATCCTGTCACTTGTAGCTCATCATCTAGTCGTCGACATCGTTTCTTGGATTAATATCATCCACGACCTCGAAACACTATTGACCTCCACCTACTCACCACCCACCAAGCCCCTCTCATTCCGCAAATGGAATGGTTTTCAGATCCAACATGTCAACTCCCTCGGCAATGATGCAACACTTCTGCCATTTGCTGTACAGCCTGCCGACCTGGACTTCTGGGGCATGTCCAACGTTGCCAACGTCTACGGAGACGTGAAGCATTCGTCCTTCGTCATCACAGAGCCTGATGTTATCTCTTCCATCCTGGCAGACTCGCACAGGGCTCTCAAGACTGAACCACTCGATATATTCATCACGGCAATTCTCGAATCCTTTGCACAGAGCTTCGACGAACGGGAGCTGCCAACACTGTTCAACGAGGGCCACGGCCGTGAACCTTGGGATCAAGCCATTGACCCTTCACAGACCGTCGGATGGTTCACATCGCTCTGCCCTGTGCACATATCGCGGCACGATCTCGACCACGGCGATCAAGTCGACCATGTTCGCCGGGTGAAAGACGTCCGCCGCAGCATTCCCAACAATGGCCGTCCGTACTTTGCGCATCGCTACCTCACCGAATCAGGTGATAACGAACCAATAGAGATTTTGCTTAACTACCTTGGTCGCAGTCAACAGTCAGGCCACAGCAAATCTCTCTTCACCACCGTTGACTTTCCATTCACGGAGCAAGATGCTCTGGCTATCTCCGACGTCGCACCCGAGACATCACGCCTTGCTCTCTTCGAGATTTCCATATCTATTCTTAATGGAGGAGTTAGCTTTACTCTTATGTATAATCAACACATGCTTCACCAAGACGGTATCCGGAAGTGGCTGTCCAACTGCAAGGAGATCCTTATCAGCACTACGAGAAGGCTTGCCAAGACCCCTTCTGCTCCAACACTCAGCGACTTCCCTCTCTTACCCATCAGCTACACGGATCTGCATGAGATTATCACTACACACCTTCCCAGTTCCCATGTTTCTTTCGATATGGTAGAGGATATGTATCCGTGCTCGCCTATGCAGACGGGCATATTGCTCAGCCAGCTTCTAGACCCATCACAGTACCTGTTCCACGTTGTTCTTCAACTTAATCTTCCTGACGGCTCTGCAATCGACACTGCGAAACTCACTCAGGCCTGTCATAAAGTCATTGAGCGTCATCCAGCATTACGAACCATCTTCATTGATAGCCTGCGTCAAGGAGGCTCATTCGATCAAGTCGTCTTGAGGCCTTTCGAGTCTCGCATCAGCACCATCAAGTGTCGGGAGATTGATGTCATGGCCGAGCTGAACTCCAGGTCCCTCGGTGAGACTAACAAGAGACACGATGGCCCTATGCTTCCCTATCAGATCACCATCTGCGAAACACCACAAGCAAAGGTTTTCATGAAGCTTGAGTTGAACCATGCCGTTACCGACGGTGCTTCCACATCGATCCTCCTCCGAGACATCTCCAACGCCTACACCGACAGTTTGTCTCCAACTCCAGCTCCTTGCTATAAGGAATACATCAAATACATATCCAATCAATCAACTGCTTCAAGCCTGAACTTTTGGACAGGCTATCTCTGGGAGTCACAGCACACAGGATTTCCGACACTCAATCCTGACCTGATAGCTAAACGCCGCCTAGAGTCTGTCATGGTCGAGTTCGACCGGTTCTCAGAGCTACAAACTCTTGGATCCAAACTCGGGGTGACCTTCTCAAACATTATCATGGTTGCATGGGCCCTGCTGCTTGGAGCATACACAGACCGCCAAGACGTGTGCTTTGGGTATCTAGCCTCAGGACGTGATGCCTGTATCACTGGAGTTGATGGTATTGTCGGTCCTCTCATCAACATGCTTGTATTCCGCTTCCGATTCACGACTGAGACGCTTCTTAAGACACTCTTCTCCACCGCTCGAGATGATTATATGGCCAGTCTGCCGCACCAACACTTCTCTCTGGCTCGTGTTAGCCATACCCTTGGCCAATCAAAGCGGGGCTTCTTCAACACAGCCGTGTCCATCCAGAACAACGGTGTAACAAATGTCTCCGAGCCCAGCTCACTTACCTATGAAGCTGTCGACGCATATGACCCAAGCGAATACGCCGTCACTCTCAATGCCAATGCTGCGCGAGGTGACGAAGGCATTGTCTTCCGCTACTGGACCAACGTACTGTCGTGCTCGCAGGCGCAGGAGCTCGCTGTCAACATGTCTGAGCTACTTGACGACTTCATTGATCACTGCGAGAATACTCTGGCCCACCTTAGACTATCACAGAGCTCACCGGTAGCTCGCAGTACATACACGCAATCCTCCGAAGTTGGCGGCTCGACGTCCGAGCATGACGACACAAACAACCAGTCCAAAGCACAGAGCTCAGGAATCAGTGCATCTTCTACTTTGGTTGATCTTGGCGATGCAGCTTCCATGTCATCCAACATGTTCAACTCATTCTCCCGCGACGGGAAGCATCTACACAACAAACTCTCCGCACTATGGAGAGACAGTCTCCAGTATGACGTTTGTGCAATCTCACCCACCGACAATTTCTTTGAGTCCGGTGGTGACTCGATTATTGCAATGTCCATGGTGGGAAATGCCAGAGACTTGGACTTGCCACTCACTGTGGCCGATATCTTCAAGAATCCCGAGTTCGGTTCCTTGCTGGATTACCTCAATGACAAGTCGTACAAGGATAGTGACAGGGCTTCTAGCCATGACCACGTGGAGATGTCAA